>CAMQGK010000478.1:3625000-3637500 GCA_947000775.1 Pterois miles | reverse complement strand
CCACACTGATCAGACACTTCCAGGTGGACACACTGATCCTCCACGATCCTCCACGATCCTGGGGGATCCTCCACGATCCTGGGGGATCCTCCACGATCCTCCAGGATCCTGGGGGATCCTCCACGATCCTGGGGGATCCTGGGGGATCGTGGAGCGTTACTGGCCTCTAGTGGCTGTTCAGCATAACTACACGTCTCCTCCCAAGTACAGCACCAAGACTTGGAGACGTGATTAATATTCCTATAACTCAAAATGCACAAAATGGGGAACAAAAACAGAAAAACTACGTAAAGACATTTTCAGACCGACGTGCTCCTGTAGTTACAAATTTTATCGTGAATGTGGCCAAAACTAACATCAGTTTCTTTTTTGTATTTTTTATTTGTTTTATTCTTAAAACATTTTTTACATAATAAAAATAACTAAAAAAAATCCTTCAGGTCTATGGAGGATGGAAGCTGCCAAAACCAAATTAGAATAAATGGATGATTGATAAATAAATAAATGCAATTAAATTAACCAAAAATATAAAAAAATAAATAAATAGATGTAGGCATAAAATGATAAAAGCTGATAAATAATAACATTAAATAAAAGTGTAGATAAATGGGGAAGTACATAAAGAAGCAAATTAACACTGTCTCACTTCATAACTTAATCGACTAGATTTATTTTTAACAGTATTTCAATTAAAATTTATTGTGTTTTCATTTAAAGGCATATTTATTTATTTAGGAAGTTCTAAATATGTGAAAAAATATTTTGTAAATGTTATTAACATTAACAGTAAACCTTTCAGAACCTGACAATCAATTAATAAAATGTATGTATGTAATAAATTAATAGGCATTAATTGATAATTTTTTAAGTTCATAAAATAAACTAAAGGGAAAATGAAATAGAGTAGATAGATGGGAAGTAAAGCTAATTAACAGATATGTTAATCTGACACATTTTATAACTTAATTATTGACTACACATAACTTTAATATTATTTTTGGTTCATTTAATTCCCTCCGGGGATTAATAAAGGTTCATCTTATCTTATATTGATTGATTTGAGTGTCTGTATATATTCTGAATTTATATATGTGTATATATAATAAACATATTCCCCAAACACATGGAACAAAAAGCAACTTTATTTTAAGAGTATGCATGACAGCCATTTAAAAATAGCACAGCCTCATCCACTCCACGTCTTTTATACAAATACTGTCATTAGCATATTGATTTTAACATGATAAACACTGTGCAGCATATAAGCACAGCTGCTAACGTCAACAACCTATGAAAATCTATAAAAACATGCAGGCCGCTGCATAATTCATCAGTAAAAGGTAAGAAACTCCATCTCAACCTTATCTTAAAACTTACTCCACTCAGACGCTGATGGGGATGATCACCGATTACTGATCAATTAAGACTTTTATGCTTTCATAAAATGTTATATAATTCATATGCAACGGTAAAAAAGCCATTATTAATGACTTTTAACAATATCGTGCTGGCAACACATAACAACTCTCTTCCATGTCAAACTGGAATTAAAAGATTTATTTCCAATAATATATAAAAGACAAGCTCAACTACATGTATAAATATTAAACATATTAACAAATTATATACAGGTTGGAGAGAAAATATTTAAATATTTTCACTCAATTTAGGAAAGGTTTTATTGTCACTGAGATAAAGCTTTGTCCAAAACGTCAGCGTGGACCAACGGCAGAGACGCAACCTCGAAAAACACCCTGAAACACAGTAAAGCAACGTTCAGATTTAAGTTTAGGGCGAAGCTGCCTGCGTGTTTCACAAACAGACCACTTTTCTACGCAGGTCTTTAAACTTACTTGTGGGAGTATTTGTTCCTGATGGCTCTCAGCTTATCGTCAGCAGGAGCTAAAAGCATCTGGTGGAGCTTCCTGACGACGGGCGCCAAGTCTGCCGTCCGGTATCCGGAGTGGAACTGCAGGATGGGGCTCTGCAGGGATGAGACCATGAAGCCGAGCTGAACCCTGAGAGCTGCACACCTTACATCCACATTAGCATTTCTAAACCCGATTCTGGATTCGGCCCACCAGCAAAATGAAATTACCCGCCGCAGTGATGCGAACTCACATTTACACAGGGAAAACTATTTGCATTTAAATTGGACGGAGGAGGTTTGTTGTCTTTGTGCAGCTGAGTCCAGCAGGTCCACCTGAGCTGGTGGGCAGCCGAGTGCCAGGAACCATTTCAGTCGTCCTTTAACTACTTTAGTGCCCCAGGTCGGCGTTTGACCACATGACTGCAAACATCAGGCAAATTACCACAGATGAAGCAGCTGTTACAGTGCTGAAGCTGACATTAGGTGATGATTCTTCAGCAACCCTGAACTACGCAGACATTACCAGGAGGAGCTGAGCGAGAGCATCACTGTCTGAATCATTCAAACTGGACGTTAAACTGGAGAGTTCGTGGCCAGCGACGGGGTCTGTTCATGATGATGACGATGATAATAATATACATTTATTTTATATCGCGCTTTTCAAGACGCTCAAAGACACTTTACACAGATTAAAATAATCATAAAACATCGTCATCATTAAAACTAATACAGTATAACGACATTTCTACCATCCGACTGGCACAAAACCAGAAGAAAGACGACATCCGAGGGTGAAGAAGAAACCAGGGCTGTAAAAACTACGTTCAAATATTTGTTCTTATAAAACACATATTACAGCTGTTTGAATATCTGTGTTGCCATCATGTCCTAACTGGCAGCGCTGAACTGAGGAGGGATTGGTGAAGGTGAACTGACGAGTTTCCTCCTACAAAACCTAAAATAATGTGGCAGCTGGCTGGAGAGGACTCCTACTTGCTGTTGGCTGTATTGTGTGCCATGTCCAGTAAATATCACTCGTCGCTGTGTAAAGACGTGCTGAAGAAGGACCTACCCATCCTCCCAGGTCTTTGGTGACCAGCGCCAGCAGCAGGCAGGCTGAGGCGAGCCGCGAGCCTCTCTCTGGGACCAGCTCCATCTCCATGAGGCTCATCTCGCAGTAGAACCGGGCCAGGGTCAGCGTGTCCATGCCGGCGCTCACACACTGCAGAGACAAGACACCGGCACTCAGAGGACCAGAGGAAGACCTCAAGAGACTGAGACGGCTCTGTGAGGGCTCGCTAGCTGCTGGAACAGATGAAGAAACGCCCTCTAATAGACTGCCCCCCTCTCACCCAGCTTACCTTGGCGTAGCGCCTGAGGAAGCGGTAGGGGATGGGGATGTTGATGTCGAAGGACAGCGTCTGCAGGATGCTGGCCTCCATGGAGATGATCTCCTCCCTCTTGTACGCATCGTCGCAAATATAAAGGAAGTCGTCGACACAGGGCGGACTGCGCTCCTGCAGGATCGTCAAAATAAAACATGAAACAGATGAAATGTCTGCAAAAATCTTTCATGGTTGCTAAATGAGCCCCTTTAAGGGGGTCTATCTGTGCTGTTTTTCACACGGACACACCCACTCAGATAACCAGTAAGGTCATGAATAATGTGAAGGCCAGCACTAGCTGAGTCTGCGTTAGCTGTGTTCAGTTTGGAAACAATTGAAAGCGTTGGTTTGGATTTTTTAAGTGGGGCTGTATGAATACTCCCACATGCTGTGAAGTAAAAGTCCTGGTTTTCTGAATAGAGTCTGGTGGTTTTGAAGAGAGCGATGTTACGGATTCAGTTTCCCGTCACTGACGGCAAGGGGAAGCAGCAGAAAACGTATTTTAGCCACCAAAACTTGTACTTAATGTGCTTAAATGTACACTGTATTTAGAGTGTGTCACCTCTCCAACAGGGAACTGAAGCTGTTATCTATGCTGTCTGCACAGCCACCAGACTCCAGTCACAAAAACATCATTTTAAGAAACACAGGAGTTGCTGGTCTGCCGCTACAACTACTGTGACTTTCTGATCTGAATTAACGTGGCGTCCATAACAGGACGTTGCTGAGGAACTGGGAGCACGCTGACCGCCATCTTCGTTACTGTACATAACATTAATACACTGACTATAAGGAGGTATAAATGAAAAACATAAATGGAAAACAGCATTTCGATGCCAAAATTTGAATGCTCAGATTTGAATGTGACGAACGCCACGGGGAAGCCACAGAATTATATGAAAACAGAATTTTTCCCGCCATTGTTTTTCAAAATAAAACCCACATGCTGAGTGAAACAGGATTTACTTTCATCCAATCAAAGATCTATATTTAGATTTAAGGTGTCATCTGTAATAAAAGGTGGTTTGCACTCATTTCAGAAAACTTCCCTAAACTATTATTTTTCTCAAGTGTACGCTGTGCTTCTTTACCTCAAATTTGGAGGCTATGAGCATGGTGGTTGAGCCGACGAGCTGCAGCAGCTCCCTGTGGACTGGAGTCTTGGACAGGTAGTGGTCCGCCATCTTCACGGCCAGGTACAGGGTCTCGTGGTACAGCTCGAAGTTCTCCTACACAAACACCAGCAACAGAATCCAGTCAACATGCTGCACCTACAGAAGACAGACCGACAGAACTGGAGAAGCTGAACCTGCCGTTTCCGTATACCGTTAGCTTTATCTGAACCCCCTGAATTAGCCGTGATTTTACTTTAAATGAGCCACCAGGAAAGCTCACCTGTACTTCCACCAGCCAGTCGATGAGGATGGCCCTCATCTCTGGGTTGAGGCTGGGCTGCTTGGACATGTAGTTACACAGGACAAACTTCTCCTGCAGACAGTGAGACGAAAACACAAAGATGAGGCTGCGTCCCTAAAAAAACACTTTGGGGAACCACGTTGGGGAAAAACCGAATCCTGGGAACGTGGCTCAGAGTTTGATCACCTCACCTCCCTCTGCCGGAGGTAGTCGAAGATGTCCTTTGCATACTCCGGACACAAATAACAGTCCTCAGAGTTCTCAGAGTCGATGTCAAACTCCTCTGGGATCTACAAGGACGGAGACGGAGACAATAAGAGTGAAGAGGAGGACATGACAAGCATGTCCAGGTCAGAAAGCGTCTCTAAATTTCCCTCACGTGTTGTTTCTGAAGGTGTACTGGCACTTGGCGGGCAGCAGGGGGCGCTGCAGCAGCCACCAGCTCCTCTACTGGAGCTGCTGCGTCCTCCTGCTCCTCGTCCTCAGTCTTGTCCTTCTCGGCCGGCGTCCCTTCTGAGCTCATAGACGAAGACCTGCAGACGGAGAGGCTTCAGATTAAAGGACACCACTGTAGGAGAGAGCGAGCAGAATAAACCTTTTCAGTAAATTATCTACTTTTTCAGGTTGGCATGGTTCTTGGCCGACACCGAGGCGGCGCCCGTTTTCTTCCCCTGCTTCTTCGCCGCTTCCTTCTTCCTCCCTGGAAGGATGATCTGAACCTTGTGGGCCTGAGAACACAGTCAAAGTCCGATCAGGATCCCTTCACGCACTAACAAACACACCAGGATCAGCAACTAAAGTGGTTTCACCGTCAAAAAACAACACAACTGACTCACGTCCACGAGCTGGAATATCAGGATTCTGGTATCAGCTGAGGCAAGACGTTGTTAACGTTCAATAACTAAACCTGACCATCTGGAATTAAGATTAAAGATATCCACAACTCCGTTTTGACCGGTTGTCATTACACTGTGACTAGTCATTGTTCTTATTCCAGATATCTATAACCTCACTGTGACTGGTCATTGTTCTTATTCCAGATATCTATAACCTCACTGTGACTGGTCAGGGTTCTTATTCCAGATATCTATAACCTCACTGTGACTGGTCAGAGTTCTTATTCCAGATATCTATAACCTCACTGTGACTGGTCAGGGTTCTTATTCCAGATATCTATAACCTCACTGTGACTGGTCAGGGTTCTTATTCCAGATATCTATAACCTCACTGTGACTGGTCAAAGTTCTTATTCCAGATATCTATAACCTCACTGTGACTGGTCAGATGTTATTCCAGATATCTATAACCTCACTGTGACTGGTCAGAGTTCTTATTCCAGATATCTATAACCTCACTGTGACTGGCCAGGGTTCTTATTCCAGATATCTATAACCTCACTGTGACTGGTCAGAGTTCTTATTCCAGATATCTATAACCTCACTGTGACTGGTCAGAGTTCTTATTCCAGATATCTATAACCTCACTGTGACTGGTCAGGGTTCTTATTCCAGATATCTATAACCTCACTGTGACTAGTCATTGTTCTTATTCCAGATATCTATAACCTCACTGTGACTGGTCAGAGTTCTTATTCCAGATATCTATAACCTCACTGTGACTAGTCATTGTTCTTATTCCAGATATCTATAACCTCACTGTGACTGGTCAGAGTTCTTATTCCAGATATCTATAACCTCACTGTGACTGGTCAGGGTTCTTATTCCAGATATCTATAACCTCACTGTGACTGGTCAGAGTTCTTATTCCAGATATCTATAACCTCACTGTGACTGGTCAGAGTTCTTATTCCAGATATCTATAACCTCACTGTGACTAGTCATTGTTCTTATTCCACATACCTATAACCTCACTGTGACTAGTCAAATGTTATTCCAGATATCTATAACCTCACTGTGACTAGTCATTGTTCTTATTCCACATACCTATAACCTCACTGTGACTAGTCAAATGTTATTCCAGATATCTATAACCTCACTGTGACTAGTCAACTGTTATTCCACATACCTATAACCTCACTGTGACTAGTCAAATGTTATTCCACATACCTATAACCTCACTGTGACTAGTCAAATGTTATTCCAGATATCTATAACGTCACTGTGACTAGTCAGATGTTATTCCAGATATCTATAACGTCACTGTGACTAGTCAGATGTTATTCCAGATATCTATAACCTCACTGTGACTAGTCAAATGTTATTCCAGATATCTATAACCTCACTGTGACAAGTCAAATGTTATTCCAGATATCTATAACGTCACTGTGACTAGTCAGATGTTATTCCAGATATCTATAACGTCACTGTGACTAGTCAGAGTTGTTATTCAGTCGCAGATATGTGCAGCTGAATTGTGGAGACTGACTCGTGTGACTCGTACACATGACAGCAGAGGTAGTTTGAGTCGTACTAGTCTCGGTGTAATTCCAGATATCTTGAACCACAGTTTGGACTAACCAAGATGGCGTTGCAGAGATCTCTAATGAGCGTCCTGTCTAGCTGTTCAATGCTGTAACGGCTCGTCATGTATCTACAGATCTGCTGCTGTGACGCCGCCAACAAGGTGGCAGACAAACATGGAGCTCGTTTCACACCCGGGTGAAGAAGCAGAGTGCATCAGTTCACACCTCAGTGGAGGACGACTGAGGCCCAGACACACCTCCAATCACACGGCTCATTAAAAAAGGAATGACTGTATTACAGGCTGCAGCGCCGAGGAAGTGAGACATTAAACTGTTTTATGTATACGCTCAAAAACCAGGAGATTCAGGGAAACCTTCAGCAAGCTGACAGATCCAGCAGGGCAGAGTAGTACTACTAGAGTCCTGGTTGGCTTTGTCCCAGTGGCCTGCAGGGACACTACTAGAAACTACATTATTATGGTCCTGAAATTATTCAATGCCAGAAATCAATACATTTGCTTCATTTATGTGGAGGTAGAAGGAAGTTACTGCTGTTATTGTTTTAGTCAAAACCTGTCTTCATATCCTTCCTGTGTCCATCAACCAAAACAAACTACAGCGAGCCGAAACAAACACTAGAAATTAGGACTGGGACACGTCACCCACCTCCTGAGTCAATACTAGGCTGCTGATTCAATATTCTTTTATATTTTTATTTATAATATATTTATTTTTAAGTATTAAGATCTGATATTACTGTTTATTTGTTACCTTTTCTACCACTAGATCAGGGGGGAAAAGATGAATCAGACACTTCTAATGACTTTTACTTTGAAAATCTCGAAATGAATCCAGTAAAATGTCTGATTTTCAGCAGGTCTGTAGTCAGAGACGTCCTGAAGTCAAATCTATCAGGATCACTGTCAGGAATTATTGATTATAGTTTTTATCCAGCAACCCAGAAATCAAAGAATAAAGACATTTCCCTCACAGATTAGTGGGATTTTCTTTTTAATTTATCAGGGTCATGTAATGGTTTATACTCTGCTGAATATAATCCATCAGTCTGATTTCCATAGATGGATTCTGTAGATCCAGTTCCCTTTGTTAACACCTTATTTTGAAAAGCGGCCGTAGTCCCAGGTGTCTACTTCCTCTAACTCCTCCAAGGTGGTCTCTAGCTCTCCGTCAGATCCGTTCTCTTTATCCATCCATGGTCAGCTCCATCGGGGCCGTCTGAATGCATTTAACATAAATGTCAGTATATGGAGCTCTACAGTCGTAGCGTCGGCCCGTCGGACCACGGAGACGAGAGCGACGGCCGGCCGGACCGCACGTTACCGCCGTACGATGACGTTTCCCGTCCGTGACGGAGTTAGCGTGCAGCTTTAGCCGTGATGTCTAGCTCTGCTTTTCCAAAGTGTTTCCCTCCTTTACTGGATGTGTAGTGTTTACCAGGCTGGATTTAACATGGAGGGTGGAGGTCGGATCCACGCCCACCCTCCACCCTTTAATACTTTACTGGATGTGTAGTGTTTACCAGGCTGGATTTAACATGGAGGGTGGAGGTCGGATCCACGCCCACCCTCCACCCTTTAATACTTTACTGGATGTGTAGTGTTTACCAGGCTGGATTTAACATGGAGGGTGGAGGTCGGATCCACGCCCACCCTCCACCCTTTAATACTTTCTGAGGTTTGTTCTGGTTGACGGATACGATGTCACGTTACTCAGACTACCACAATAAAAGCAGTAACTTCCTTCTACCTCCACATAGACTCACATGAAGCAAATAAATGGATTCTGGCATTGGAAAAAAAAATACAAATCTGTAATAAAATAAAAATAAACAAAAATAAATAATCATGATACACAACTGAACCGATGGTTTCCCCACCTCTACATATACCTGCTGCTGCTGTTCTTAAATTAAAGCACATCTCAGTCTCCAGACTGCAGCTACCATAGTGTTTGGTACACAGCAGAGCTGTGTATCAGCAGGAATCTGGTGATACCATATCGATCACAATACTGTTGTTATTCAATACATTCTGATACTGTAACCAAGGCCACACATTAACTCTGATTTTAGGAAAACTGACAGAATAAAGATCGCAGCACCACATAAAAAGGTGTGATCGCTGTTCAGATGTCAGCCATCCGAGCAGCAACATCTGCATTTAACGCTGAGGGGCAAATAAAGAGCCAGTCAATCCTTCAGTGTAAACTATTAATTAAAAACTGATAGTTTGAGAAAAAAAATCACACCACAATCATTTATGAGAAAATAACGATGCAGCAATAATTAATTATAATAGCCTCTATAATATCACAAATCATGTTGCAACTGCTTTATGATTAAAAAAAGATCACAATTTAATATTTTTTTCAAAATCGTCCAGTCTTAATTTATATCTTCAGCTCTTCTCCTCATATTTGTGTACAAAGCCCTGAATGTGGTGACACACATGAGACCACCAGGCTGGTTTTTCCTCTGCAGACAAAGGGGCTGATCCGACTACCGAGACCAGAAACTGGAGGACAGGACTCACATTAGTGATGTCGATGAAGGCGGTCCTCTTCTTGGGGGCTCCGTGGGGGGGGGAGGTGGACCTCTTCGCCTGCGGACCTTCCTCCTGCAGCACAAACAGCCAAAACACGACTCACAAACAGAAACACGCTGCTGCAGCCTCGTTCGCTGCATCCTTTAAATCAGCAAGCAGCGGAGGGGGACCGGGTCCCGGTCCGCCGTGCAGCCTGCAGCCTGCAGGGTGCGGGCTATTTAAAGGGGCGGGAGTGGGCCCTCTACCTGGTTCTCGGTCCTGGCTCCGGTCAGCTTCGGTATCTTGCTCCCAGCGGTGACTGAGGCTTTCTTAGCCCTCGGGAGAGGCATGGCTGCTGGCTCTCTGATCCCCACAAACACGCGCTCTGCAGCGGCTGCACTTTAAGCTACACACACACACAAACCACAAAACGGCGGGTCAGCTTAACGCGAGCGGGGCGGGGTGCTGCAGGTCCGAGTCTGGACGGGTTCAGATACACGACCACCAAGAACCGTGACCCACACAGCGTCTGCATGCGTTCACCGGGTGGGTTTACCACACGTGAACCGGTTCTGCATTGAAATTAAGTGAAATAAATATCTAAATGTGGTTTTATCTTACCGTCGTTTATAATCCCAGCTCGTTAACTCGGTGCAGGAGGAAGAAACGCCGCAAACAGCCGGTCAAACTGCTGTAAATAAACCGGACGCTCCGTGCTGCTTCAGCTGCGGATCCAAATCTGCTGCGCTCCCCTCTCATTGGCTGGAATTTGAGCAGGGCGGACCAATCAGGAAGTCGCTAGGGATGCGTTAGCAGGGAGGGAGCGTCGGTTCTGTATAACGGCTCCGCCCGGTTCTTTCACGATTACATACGATTGGATTATAAACGGAAAACGTAATTATTTTATATTTTTATTTTATGAAGTTGTGTAATTGAAAAATTTAAGAAAATTTCAATTGGAAAATTTCAAATAATTTGTTATTTATAAAACTATTTCTGAGTAACCCCCGCCCTTCGCTTCCGGGAACATCAAATCCAACGAACCCCGGAGGAGGAGCATGTGTATTTCAAACGTCCCCTCAGCAGCAGCAGGGCTAACTGAAGGGCTTTAATGGTGTTTCCTCGTGACCAGCTGATGGTGATTATTTCAGCACACACGTGACATAGATCATGTGCACTAGAGCACGTGACCAAACACCAGCCCTCTGTCAGAAAGGCTGTTTTCATTCATACTCGGTTTTATATGTGTAGTAAACAATTATGCATGCAGGGTTACACACACACACACACACACACACACACACCACATACAGCAGCTGATGTCTGACCTTGAATATGAACAGAAAAATCAGAAATCTAGACAGTCTAAAGGGATATGTCTCGCTGGCAAGTGACCTGTCTGGGGTCACTTTTAAATGATATTACACTGTCTGAAAACCCTTAAATTTGATTCTTACTCTCTCCTCTCTAATTCTTATCTTTCTTTCTTTCTTTATTTATTTATTATTTCAGGATATTACCTTATTTTTGTGAGGGATTATCGCCTGCGTTGTGTCCTTTCTAACATGGACCTGCAGCCACTTCATTTTATTTGTGCCTGTGGAATGTCTCACATGACATGTTGACTTGTACCAGCCCATTCAAAATCAATGCAAATTTGAATTATAAAAACGAAAATATATCTAGACAATCTGCGCACTGCATTTCAGTTAACTTGAAAATATTCCTGGCCATCCATACCATAATAATACTACTTTAGGAGCAACAGAAGTCAGGTGGCGGCTGGCGGTAACCGCGGTGTGTCGGAGAACTACGGTGGCCTCCAGGTGACGTAACAACATGGCGGACTCCATGAAGAGGAGCCTCTCTCTGTAGATACGAAGGACTCTGTCTAAGCTAACGGAAACACGCAGTTCTTAGTTTCAGGTGATTTTACACTGAAGAAAACATAGTTAAGAATATTATCTTCCATTTCTACTAATACATCCCCCGAAACATTACAAACTGCTCCTTCAAGACAAATAGGACTTTATATGAATGCGGCATAAAACTTCAGAAAAATGCAGAGGATGATAACTTGTTCTTCTTCGTCTTCTTCAAAATGTTTTAGTTGTTTTTTGTAATGCAGGTCTTGAGTGAAATGAGTCACAAAGGACTGAAATGACCCTTAAAATCTATTTAAGTGACGTGTCGAGCAGTGAGCCCACTGACACACAGATAAGTGTTTCCTGAAGTGGAGCTGGCAGCAGCACCGTGGGCCGACTGGGCCCAGCAACACCGTTACTGCAGCAACAGTCTGGATAATAAAGGGCCATTATGTCACCAGGGCTTATGCGAGGGCTCAGGATGCCCACCGGGGGAGCTGGCAGCGAGCATCCATCCAGCTGCTCGCGCTCTGGGGGAGTCGTCTATGATTCTGCTCTGAACAGAGGCCATTCAGTGTATCTCAGTCCAGTTAAGAGAAAAACATAAATCTTAGAAACGCATATTAATCTTCTTCTGACCCAAAGAGCACTATTAATACCATATAAACTGTCAAGTGTCATTAATCTCCAAAAGGAACAATGTCCCTCAGTTATTGTTTCCCCAAGTGCAATCTGGCATCGAGTCTGCAGAAAGACGTCATCTCCCAACATCCAAGACGAAATGCCTTCACATGAGAGCAGTTTCTATCCTTCGCCTTTATGACACATGACTTCAGTCTGACGGGGCTTTTGGCTTGAATAACAGAAGTTTCTATCATGAAGCATCTGTGATTTAAAGTCTGGTCCTCAAAGCTTCCACAGGTGGAGAGGAGGTCTTACTGCTCTGACTGTAGCCGTTTGGTGTGGACACGTCTTGGGATTTAATTGAACTGCTATGAT
>CAMQGK010000478.1:3615000-3622500 GCA_947000775.1 Pterois miles | reverse complement strand
TGAAAGAAAAGATGATATATCATGAAGGTATTTTAATTCATCAGCAACGGTGGATTCTGGATCTTACTGCCTTGCAGAAGGCCATGTCGTAGGATTTCATTAGAAAATGGGTGCAGAGGAAATCCAGTTTGAGGAAAAGGTCAGCTGGGTTGCATTTCCAGCAATACGTTGCATGGCAGCGAACGGCCTTTGTGCTGGTTATCGTGTTATGTAAGCGGACACAGTCATAATCAATAGACTCTGTTTAGAGAGGGTTGCATGGGAACACACTGGAGTAGAGTAGCATCCTCGCTTCATGAGCAATAGTTTGCTCAATCCTAGTCTGCTGCCAAGAGAAAACATTCCTTGTTTTAGCTGTAATTTGTTCCACATCTGTGCTTCGTTCTTGTCCTCCTCTGTTGAATCTGTCCATACTGAACGTTATCCTGCCGTTAGACGTTATGGTCTAACGGCAGGATAACACCGTGACATGTTATATGGAGTTCATACACCCAGACTGCAGTCACCTGAGAGGGTTATCTCTGTTACTCAGAGCGCCGTTCACTTTGGCGAGAGGAAATCTACGTCATGTATTCATCAAATTATTATTGGATAGGCTAAAATTAAAGGTAGACTGTGCAGGATTGGTGGCGTCGTGTGGCACGGTTGAAGACTGCAACCCACTGAGTATGCCTCCACTCATACCTGCCTCTCCAAGACTACGGTAACGTCAGCCGCTAACGTGGTTCTCCTTTCTCAGAGGTCATCCTCACCATAGTAACACTACTTTAGGAGCACCATAACGTACCGTTTTTACACTCTACAGCTCACTTTACCACAGTTTCACAAGCGACCGGCGGTGGCCTCCCGGTAACGCAGAAAGACTTCACTAATAAATATATATATATCCCACAAAATGCTAACCCTGGTCAGATTCAACAAAGTCTTTCTGACTGTAATAATAGTGGTACAGCAGAGAAGAAGATAAGGACGTTGTTAAGGATGTTAAGTTCAGTTTCACATCAGTTTCTCAGTCTGGTATACGGTCATATTGACAACGTAAGGTTAAAAAGAGTGAAAATACACATTCTGCTGTCTAATGCTACTTTTACTGGAACATTTTTAGCTCATTTGACAATTATTGTAGGCGTACAGCTAAGAAATAGTCTGTCATATAATCCTCCATACAACCACAACGCGTCCTTTCTTCTCTTCAGTTTCTGGGTTTACTGTAATGTCGCTGTAACGTGTTAGTTAGCGAGCGTCAAGGTTCCTGGTAGGTTACAGGTTAGCGCTTTCCTCTGGTTCTGCTAAGCTAAGCTAACCGGTAGGAGCTTCATATTGACTGTGTTCCTTAATATTAGAGAATAACATATGTGGAAACTTCCCAGACAGTCTGGACGTCATCACATTAAAAATATCAGGTCAGGTTTGTGAATCCGAACAATAACCTCGTCATATTATTGTGTGAAAACCAGGCCAACAAAGAGCCCGTCAGCCCTTCACGTGGCCGAACAACGGCTGTATTTCCGCCGTGCCGACATGGAAGCTGAGGCCGTCACAAATAAACAACATTACACATTTCATGTAAAATCTGCTTTGCTCCATTTCCGCTTTCTCAACTGGAAGAGCCGGTTATCAGACGCAGCTCCGCAGATGCAAACCGAGCTGAGAGAAAGTGCCGGGTCGCTGCCGTGGACGGCGAGTACTTCCTGCTAGTCACTTCCTGGCTGGCTGACAGCTCATATGGTGACAGGCTGTGGTCGAGGCCTCGGCCTCAGGGAGGACTTTCTGTTCTGTCTGCGTTCCTCTGTTAACTGATTACGCTGCAGTACAGCAGTCCTGCTGCTCTAACCTGAAACAGGTCAGGAACGGAGCAACGTTAGCAGAGCACAGACTCAAATAATATCCATCACATAGTTGATGCACATCTCTGTTTTGATGCTCAAGTCAACAGCGTTCAGTAATCCTTCTTTGTATTATTTGGATTGAATTTTTTCCCACTTTTTCAAACATTTATACACAAAACACTGGACATCTAGTATATCGGTACATGTTATATACAAAATAAATGAGAAATAATACTTCATATTCAGTGGACCAGAAGAAAAATAAATAAATAAATATAAATCTAACTTATATGAAAAATT
Source organism: Pterois miles (assembly GCA_947000775.1). NCBI lineage: Eukaryota > Metazoa > Chordata > Actinopteri > Perciformes > Scorpaenidae > Pterois > Pterois miles. Next base: position 3,620,371 of record CAMQGK010000478.1, on the reverse strand, counting down.
ATAATATAATAAAATAAGCAATACATTTAAAAAGTCATGCTTTTTGTATTGAAATTTTTCATTAACATTCAAAAAGAAACGTAACAACAGCTGCACATCTAGTTTACCAGACATAGTTAAATACCAAATAATAATAATAATAATACTAAATAAATTAACAGCAATAATCTAAATTAAGTGACTTGGAAGAAAAATAATAAATGAAAATGAATAATAATAAAAACATAAATAATACAAAATATATAGAGAAATAAATATATAATAAGTAGAATAATATATAAAATGAAATGAATATGTACAAAAAGGTATACCTTAGGCATCAGATTGTTTTGTCTCCTTCTGATATACATACGGTTATAAAAACATTTTATTTCACTTTTATCAGCTGAATCTGTCAGATCTCCCTCCAACAACAGCTGGTGCAGAGCGCTGAAGCACTACAGCAGGGTTACGCTCACTGTTCCTGGTCACCTGATGATGAACACGTCACGGTGAAATCTGGTTTCCACTCGCTGAAATTAAGCCCAAGCAGCTACACCGTACGTGTCGTAGTCGTGACGCCGTCACGCGTTGTGATGAGGCTTTTCAGACATGACTGCACAACAAAATAAAAGCTGATAATTTCACTTGAGAAGTAAAATAATGAAACGCTTAAACAGTCTTGGAGGATCAAATTGTTTACAGTTTGACCCCTTTCAATACAGGGGTTGTATGAAAGGGGCTAAAATATGTCCATGAATACGACATGATTCGTATTTACGGCCGTACATACTCGCAGTGCCGTCTGTGGACTCACGATGCCTCGTAGAAACAAAGCTCAGGGATACGAACGATTTAGTTCCTTTAATTAAAATGAGACCATGGATGTACTGACCCCTGATGTGCCAGGGCGTTCCCTCACGTCGGTGGATGCTGCTTCGCTGGTTGATCCCAGATCCAGTCTGGTGATCGAAGGAGATTGAGCCTTGAATATTAGAGCCCTTAGATTGAAAATACCACATCATTAACATCTTTTATATGCTGCTGGGTTTTATCAGCCCTCCGCTGCCATTTAATATAGTTTTCAATTTCGCTCCGTTGTTTGGATTTTAGTCATTTTCAGTGTGTGTTTCTGGTTTTTATCTTTTTTTTCCAGGAAATCATTTTGTAACCTTGTTAAGAAAAGTGCTATAAAGTTTATTAAATAAAAACGATAATGAGGGGGAAATATTTATGTCCTGCGTGGCTTTAACTGAACACGCAAGCTTGCAATAAGCTAATAAACATATAATAAAAATAATGGACTGATTAGAGGGACGAGGCAGCTGTTCAAAGCATGTCTGGAGCCTGTGCTCAAGCCTTGTACTGGCCTTCACCATATTTTCCAGGAAAGGCAATATTTCCTTCACTTTTTCTAAGACTATTGCTTTTATCCTCGCAGGACCTGATGCAGGCAGTGAGTGCAGGTCCAAGGGTACAACCGCCCCCTCCAGCAGGCCTCAAGAGAAGCCGCCTCAAAATTGGGGTTCTTGAGGAGTTTGCAGAAAACATGTCCAAGAACATGATCCAGTCAATTTTCAGCCAAATGGAAATGGAGGAACTGGAGGTGGACTGCCGGGGAGGTGGGGCGGTGTTAGCTGAGGAGTTAGCCTCTGCAGTGGTTGAGGTCGCTCTGAGGGAAGTGTGTCGAGGTCAAAACACCGAGAATCGTCTGTCACAGAGGTCCGCCGGGGTAAAGGTGGACGGTGGACAGGAGATGGATCCAGGCAAAGAAAGCCTGACCTCCAAAGTCACCAAGCCCTGTCACCCATCTTTGTCCCAGTCAGGACTCCCCGTCGTAGGATCCCTCGACTACCCCGACGCCCCTCCAACCTCTCCTCTCCACCCTGAGCTCCAGAGGAGCAGGCACAGTTTTGCCAGGAAGCTGAAAGGAGGCTTGGCGACGGTGTTCCTGCCTTCACCTCCTCCGCCAACCCCAAAGGACAAAGAGGACGGAGCCGCCGACCCCCAGGTGGAGCTAATAGAGCATCTGATGCACTCGCTGTCCACCGATGTCTTAACGAGGGACTGTTGTGAAGGGCGATGTCACCACGGAGCCCAGCTGGAGGCTTTTGCCGAGGCTCTTTCTCGTGACGTCGTCGACTGGGCCTTGAGGGACGGAAACAGAGAACGGAGAGCCGACGACAGCGATTTTCATCTGCTGGCCCACCAACTGGCTGAAACCATCATCTCCTCCTCCCTTCATGAAGCCAAAATGCTCATCTAGCATCTCACGGTGATCCTATCTGATGCATGTAGACACAAAAGAACAGAAACATGGATATCGTTACCTCCAGGCTGGCTGCCGCTGCCTGACCTTCCCATTGAAACGTGGTTTACTGCAGTAATACTAGTCGATACTAGATTTTTTGACAGTTAATTTCTCAATAAAGTTTGGTGAAAGCTCACCCAGATCAAGAGTCTGATTATGAAATATGACCTGTTTTATTGCAAAAACTGACCAGCGATCCAACAAAAAAAGACGTTTGACTCGTAGTTAAAACAAAATCTGGCACTTTTAATGACACATACATCCTGGACGCTAAATATTTTGGAGGCTGGCTGAGGTAAAGTGGATAAAAAAGTGCACTGGCAGGAAAACTCACATGGTTTTGAATGCAATTTTGACCAGACTCCAACTGCAATAATCATAATGTCCTGTATATAGAATCAAAGGAGCAATGCTCCTTCAGCATGAGGTCAGTGAGGTTAACCAGAGCAGTTACCTCGAATCATATCACTTCTCTATTTGGGGCAAAAAGCTGTTCAGCTAGAAACATGCATGAAGGATTGTTGAAGCTTTAGTTCTTTCTGTACTGTGTTGATAACTTGATTTTACTTTATTAATCAATACCTATGTATGTTGTCCATACAGAGAATAAAGACTATATTTTTTAATATTAAGAAATGAAGAAATCACTTTTATAAATACAACTCTGACATGGAGTAAACAGTGCCCGACACCGCTTTAATGTCGAGGGTGATTCTGGGAAGTTATTCGGTTATTTCTGCTTGTAACAGTCTGAAAAACGTTTATAGATCCAGTGATTGATTCAAGCCCTGGGCTGAGCTGAACAGCAACATTTGGGATAAAGTCTGGCTCCAAAGAAACAAGTTTTCCTCACTCAGTCCTGAAATCAGGTCCAAGGGAAGAGGGAGCCGTGGTGTTTGACCAGATGTGATGTGATCCTGCAGAAGAATAAAGAAGAAAACTTGTTTTTACATTTCCTCTTTTATTAAATACAGTTTGCCACTGAAATAAAACAGTTTGCAAATGCCAAATTCGATGAAAGACAAGCAGAAGAGAGCCTTAATGTTAGGAAAGGAGAGATTTACTGTTATTGAGTACATAAGGACTCACAGTGGTGTGACTGCGACTTACCTAATCCTAACCCTTACCCCTTAACCTATACCTAACCTAACCCTAAACCCAGTCCTCACCCTCCACATCCAAGAGAAACAAAGACGGCGATGGCCAAAAACCAGAATGTGGCAGCCAAAAGCAAGGATGGTGACGGCCAGCAACAAAGAAGGTAACAGCCACGATGCCAAACTCAAGGCTTCAGAATATCAATGTGACATCATGGTGACATCATGGTGACATCATGGTGACATCATGGTGACATCATGGTGACGTGCACGTCTTAAATTAATCAGTAAACAACCTGCTAAATATCAGCATGTTAGCATTCTCAGTGTTAGCATTTAGCATGCTGATAGCATTTGCCTCAAAGATTCACAGGGCTGCTGGCGTTGCCATTGACTCTGAGCCTTGTTAACATTTAGGCTTAAATTTAAAAAAAGGCTTTTACAGGTAAAAATAGATACAGAAAAATCTTACAAATTTCCCTCTAAATCTAAAACACGTTTGTTTTTAGAAATCTCTGGAGCTTAATGCCACAGAAATGCAGATAATTTGAAGCACATCTGCCCACAAACTGAGCCCAGAGCTCACTGTCAGCAGCCTCCCTGGGTCAGCTTGGCCTGGACCGTTAACTCCCACTGATGATCACCACTACGCTTTCTCACCACGGGACGCTAACCGGCTGACACGCTCGCGCACACGGTCGCACACGTGTACACAGATATAGTGCACGGCCGGGTGGACAGCTGTGGCGTCAGTGGGAACACACACATCCGCATCTGGAGAAACGCTTGTTGTGCTGTCAGGTGGTCGGCTGCCAGAAAGAGCGGGAGGCGAGGGAGGAGGCGTGAGGAGGCGTGAGGAGGCATGAGGAGGCGAGGGAGGAGGCGTGAGGAGGCGAGGGAGGAGGCGTGAGGAGGCGTGAGGAGGCATGAGGAGGCAAGGGAGGAGGCGTGAGGAGGCATGAGGAGGCGAGGGAGGAGGCGTGAGGAGGCGAGGGAGGAGGCGTGAGGAGGCGATGGAGGAGGCATGAGGAGGCGAGGGAGGATGCGTGAGGAGGCGTGAGGAGGCATGAGGAGGCAAGGGAGGAGGCGTGAGGAGGCATGAGGAGGCGAGGGAGGAGGCATGAGGAGGCGAGGGAGGAGGCGTGAGGAGGCATGAGGAGGCAAGGGAGGAGGCGTGAGGAGGCATGAGGAGGCGAGGGAGGAGGCATGAGGAGGCGTGAGGAGGCGTGAGGAGGCATGAGGAGGCAAGGGAGGAGGCGTGAGGAGGCATGAGGAGGCGAGGGAGGAGGCATGAGGAGGCGAGGGAGGAGGCGTGAGGAGGCGATGGAGGAGGCATGAGGAGGCGAGGGAGGATGCGTGAGGAGGCGTGAGGAGGCATGAGGAGGCGAGGGAGGAGGCGTGAGGAGGCGTGAGGAGGCATGAGGAGGCGAGGGAGGAGGCGTGAGGAGGCATGAGGAGGCGAGGGAGGAGGCATGAGGAGGCGAGGGAGGATGCGTGAGGAGGCGAGGGAGGAGGCGTGAGGAGGCGAGGGAGGATGCGTGAGGAGGAGGCATGAGGAGGCGAGGGAGGAGGCGTGAGGAGGCATGAGGAGGCGAGGGAGGAGGCGTGAGGAGGAGGCATGAGGAGGCGTGAGGAGACGAGGGAGGAGGCGTGAGGAGGAGGCATGAGGAGGCGAGGGAGGAGGCGTGAGGAGGCATGAGGAGGCGAGGGAGGAGGCGTGAGGAGGAGGCATGAGGAGGCGAGGGAGGAGGCGTGAGGAGGCATGAGGAGGCGAGGGAGGAGGCGTGAGGAGGAGGCATGAGGAGGCGAGGGAGGAGGCGTGAGGAGGCATGAGGAGGCGTGAGGAGGAGGCATGAGGAGGCGAGGGAGGAGGCGTGAGGAGGAGGCATGAGGAGGCAAGGGAGGAGGCGTGAGGAGGCATGAGGAGGCGAGGGAGGAGGCGTGAGGAGGCGAGGGAGGATGCGTGAGGAGGCGAGGGAGGAGG
>CAMQGK010000478.1:3582500-3605000 GCA_947000775.1 Pterois miles | reverse complement strand
TGTTAGCGCCAAAGGAGAAGTGTGCAAATAATGAAGATAACCGAGACTAAATAATTCTCCTTTAAATATCTGCTGGTCATTTTTAGGTAATGTGTGACATTAGTGTGTCCCCCATAATACCTAGAGAGGGAGAGAGAGAGGGAGGGAGAGAGAGAGGGAGAGAGGGAGGGAGAGAGAGAGGGAGGGAGACAGGGAGAGAGAGAGGGAGAGAGAGAGGGAGGGAGACAGGGAGAGAGAGAGGGAGGGAGAGAGGGAGGGAGAGAGAGAGGGAGAGAAAGAGGGAGAGAGAGAGGGAGGGAGAGAGGGAGGGAGAGAGAGAGGGAGAGAGAGAGAGAGGGAGGGAGACAGGGAGAGAGAAAGGGAGGGAGAGAGAGAGGGAGGGAGACAGGGAGAGAGAGAGGGAGGGAGGGAGCGCATTCCTCCGCAGCTCCAGGGTGATGAAGAGGTTAAGCCAGCCCCCTCTTTTGCTGCTCTGTCCCGGTTGCAGCCCATCAGTCGGCCGCTGCCTCCTCCAGCAGCTCTAATCCACTTTACGCAGCAGCTCCAAACTTTCACTCCCAGCTCTCCTCTCTCCTCTCCCGCCTGCTGGCCCCGCAGCAATCTTCTCTCTCTCCCCCTCCTCCCCTTCGCTTCTCCCGCATGAACAGCCCCGCTGGCAGCGGACGCATGGAGATCTAACTTTGGTCCGGTTCTCGGAGTCCGTGGAGGCTGCTGTCGTTGTTTGGCCGTTCCCTCGGTTTTATGGTCTGCTCATGCGTCGGGAATGCCATGGCCACTCCGAGCGCACAGCAGCAGCACCAGGATTATTTCAGATCGGTGAGCAGCGAGTCCACCACCTACATGATGGTCCCGGCCGGCGGGCCGAGCGGGACGAGGCGCCGGGAAGCGCCGTCCAAGATGTGGGTGGCGATGGTGGTGATCGTGGTGGTGGTGCTGCAGATCGCCTCCACCACGGGGCTCTTCCTCTACCTGAACATGTCCATATCACAGGTAAGAGCCGCTTTCCTCTCGCTTCAGTATGCAACAAGTTTAAACGTCCAGCTGAGTCCCGCTGTGCACCTTTACTCTCACAGTGAAACAGACATTCTGGCATGAAGCGTTGAGGGTGAAACTGATTTCGGGGAGAGGTTTGGCGAAGTTGGCCCCCGCTTTGGAAAGCAGCTCTGCCCGACTGGAGCTCGTTTACAGGCGTGAAGGCTGAAGGAATCAGCGGCGCTCATCGAACCAACCGGGCTCAGTGTCGTGCGTAAAAGAACATGTTGGAGCCATTTGGGGAGGCAGAAAGTAGCTGTCGATTACTTTTAAGTAAGTTACAGATGTGCGCAGAGGTGAAATATGCAGGTCAGAGATGGAGGGGGGTTGATCCCGCTGGGGGTTCATTTAAGCCTTTTTATCCCCTGACATAATCACAGATAACACTCCTGTACTCGCAGTGCGCCTCTGGTTCCAAAGGGGTTTTAAATATGTAATATTCCTTCAGTCTGTACAGCAAATATTTGCACAGCTGAGGTTTTGATCCTCACTCTAGAAATCAGTGAACAGAGCTGCTGTCACCACTGGACTGAGTGAAAACGGCCTGGTTGGTAGTCCTGCCGCACATACTGGACATGCACATGCTTGTCTTCATCTGGGTGTTAGAGGACAGGGGACAGGTCTCATCTCTGCTCTGGATTTAAGGAAAAGCCACCATGCATCTTGATTTAGGTGAGGTCAACAGTAAGAGCTGCTGCATATGGTTCCTCTTCACAGGAAGTGTAGCCTGTATATTTCATATTTATGTCCTTTTGAGAAATGCTGCTGGGATGAAGTTGGAAACCGATGTTATGAGTCCGGTGATGTCTGAATCTCAGCGAGAGGCCGGTTTAAACTGTAACAGTACTCCTCCACCACTCAGAGGCAGGAAGCTGGCGTCGTCGGCGTACTGTGCATCTCCACAGGAGACAGAAAACCTGAGCGTCTCTCTGATACACTCTAGGATCGCATGGCAGCTGAGAAATGCTGCACTTCCTCTGAATGAAAGGATGAGGAAGAAGAGGAGAAAAGGATGTGTTCTCAGTGCTTCCAGAGAGATGATTCACATCTGAAGAGTTGTAGCTAGGTGGTGTTCAGAACATCTGGATACTGAAAGGATCAATATGAGTCATATTGGTGAGCCAACAAAAATGTTTTTAATCTCCATCATGTGATTTTATATATCACGGGGTTGATGGAGAATAAAGGCTTTTGTGTTTACAAAGATGGGAATCCCCAGACAGAGAAATCCAGGCTGGATATCTCATGTAACACGATGACAACGCTGCCTGAAACAGCTAAATATGCCGTAGCTGGGCTGCCTGTAGATTAATGGATTGGTCTATAAAACAGTGACGGTGTTGGTGTTGGTGCTGGTGTGGAGCTCCTCCACCTCTTTCTCTGCTGTGTGCTCACAAAGGTAAACAAACAGGATTGATAAAGCATATTAATTATAATATATCTGTAACCGCACTGACCTTGATTATGAGACAAAAAACATTAAGTCTGACCAGAATGCACCAGTCGCAGTAATCGATCGATCATCTTCTGAATGAACCTGTCATGTTTGAAGGGGCCATGAACTAACCTGTACTCTACCGTCGGGCCTATTTCAAACATATTTAACCATCTAAAAGTGACAAATAGAAGATTGTGATGAGTCTCGTTCACTGTTATCTTAAAACTGGAATTATTCTCCTCGGTTCTTGGTTTACTCGTCCGACTGGCATCAACATTTCTGTCACCATTGCAGGTTTCAGGGTTTTTCAGATACTGAACATTATATACAGTAGTATCAGATGAATCTGTTGACACCAGACGTCATGGTAGCGTACAGGGGAAAGAGGTGAAGCAAGAAGTCTTTACTGCGAAGTCCACGACACCAAAATGTCAGAAAATAGTAGAAAATGTCCCCGGTGATGTCTTTAATTGTCCAACATTCAGTTTGACATAATATAAAACAGAGAGAAGCAGGAAATCTCCATATTTGAGGGGCTCACAACAGCATTTTATGCCATTTTTGTGAAAATTACTGTGATTTACTATCAAAAACAATTATTTTTCTGTTGATCAACTACTAATCACTGCAGCTGTGAAATGTAGCAGAAAAACATGTTTTTGTCTTTCCTAATGAAGCGATCAATGTCTTAAAACTGTGTTTTTTAGAAGTCGAGCGATGGCGAAGTGACGTCAGAGAAAACAGACACATCCTTGGCTCACATGAATGTAAACAGATGGAAACTGATTTTAAATCACGTTAATAAATCAACCTTTTGGGTCAGAAGTCTGTCCACTCAACATGATATAAAGGATAAAATACCTTCACTGACTGGCATGAACGCAACAGTCCTGCATCAGCAGAGTCTGCTGTAGAAACTTGATTTGATTAGATAATTAGTGAGTTTATATATTGTATTTGTATTGTATTTAACACGCTGGGGGTGGCAGGAAATGAGGAATAGCTTAGAGATGACACTGGAAGCCGATATGAAAAACATGCAGCCATGAATCTGCATGCGGGGACTGGGAATCCCCCGGTTCTCATGCGAAGGCCGGCTATTTTTAATCTGGAAACAGGCCCTTCTTTGAATGGTGGCGTTACACCCCATGCCAGCCTGGTTAAGACAAAAGATGCTCTGAAACAATGAACACAGCACAATGAGGAAGCCTCCAGTGTTGCCTCAGTGCTGCAGCATGCACACATAGTTCAACCCAGAAGGTCCTGGTGGACGTCCACCTGGTGCTGACCGCTTACATTCACTTTATCCATAAATAAATATATACATAAATATACTTGGTGTACGTCAGTGAATGTCAGACGGGTTGTTTGTCAGAGACATAAATAAATCCAGTTAATTGGCTAAAATGTATTTTAACCGACTAAAAGAAAGATCAGTAGTAGTTTGTGTGTATGCTGTATTTAGAGTATTTTCTCTGCGTTACCTCGCCGTCGGACCGCCCGTTCTGACACCGTTGTGTCCATCTGTCGACGAAGCCGCCAGACTCCATTGAAAAAAACTAGGATTTTACCTCGCGGGACGCGAGTTGCTGGTCTACCGCTGCCTCGATGGGTCAGGTGGTGACTACGAGCCGTCTCAGTTCACAGATAATACTGATAATATCAGCGTGTGTGATGGTGTGATTAGATTTAAAAATCCATTGTCTTGTTTAGTATCACTGTTTTCATTGCGGTTGAACACGGGCTGTGTGATGTAAAATGATGTCAACGCATAGATAACTGTAGCTCCCCGTCAGAAACAGACAGTAGACTGTACAGCTGTCTGACAGCAAGGTAAACCAGCAGAAATATTCAAAGTATGGTGTACAGTTAAACTGATATTGATATTGTCAGCTACTGTAGGTAATACACTGACTATGAATCAGTAGACCACATCAAAACACTCAAACTATCCCTTTAAAGGTGTTCGGTAAGAGCAGGAAACGCAGCACTTAGCTGCAGCGATAAGCTGATTTAATTGCTGCTTTCTTCTGTTTATGTGATAATAAACTGAATATTTGGCTTCTGGTCTGCTGGTCGGACGAAGCCAGACGTCACTACAGCTGTCCGCCAGCAACACTAACCCTCCACTAACTCGAACGATTTCGTTTACTAGTCAATGAATTCAGACTTTCTCTATAAAGAATCACACAAAAGCTCCACTTTAAATCTGCTGTTCAGCGAGGAGCTCAGGAGTTTCCTGTAAGATAAGATAAGATAAGATAAGATATTCCTTTATTAGTCCCACAGTGGAGAAATTTACAAAGAAGTCATTCAGCGTGAAATAAGCATGAAAAACGACGAATCGACTAAAGAAATCGTAGCAAACTGAGACCAAACCGGCCGACTGACGAGGAGAGAGCATGTGTTGATTAGGGCTGGACCTTTACAGGGGGCAGCCACACACACACACACACACACACACACACACACACAGGGTGAATTGTTGCATGAAAGAGTGAGTCAGAGCTGATCTGTGAACCCAAACAATAATAAAGTGGACCAGTGAAGTGGAAGGAATGGAATGCCAATCACACACACACACACACACACACATACACACACACACACACACACACACGCTCACACACACACACACACACACACACACACACACGCTCACACACACACACACGCTCACACACACACACACATACACACATGCACGCACGCACACACACACATACACACACGCACGCACACACACACACACACACACGCTCACACACACACACACACACACACATACATACACACATGCACGCACGCACACACACACACACACACACACGCACACACACACACACACTATAGTGTGTGATCATGTGACTAAAGACTTGACACCGATTACAGTTTAATATAAAAGGAGGTGGTGCAGATCTCATGTGATCTGGATCCATGTGTGTCATAAAACATACGGAAATGAATCCAGAAATAATGCAGATAATGAAAGATGCTGTAAATATAGTTTCATCCCTTCAGGCTCGTGTTTCATCCACAGAGATGAAAAACATCTGAACCGTAAAGAAGCTGGATAAGAAACGTAAGAGAAGTCTGGCTGCAACTAACGATTCTTCATTATCAATCAATCTGACAAGTAGTCTATTGATCTTATTGACTCAGTGTGAACGCACTTTAGTGCTCCGAACAGCAAATATAAGTACAGAAGTATGCATAGCTTAGCATGGCATAGCATAGCATAGCTTAGCTTAGCTTAGCATAGCATAGCTTAGCATGGCATAGCATAGCATAGCATAGCATAGCATAGCATAGCATAGCATAGCTTAGCTTAGCATAGCATAATGAGGAAGTTGACTCCAACGTTAGTTAAGCTGTTTCATTGTAATTTTAATCAGTAATGCTGAATATTTTGATCCAAAATAAGATTTGGTTATTATCCCCCCCACTCCCCACCCCAGCCCTGTGTATGTGCATGTCTGTTGTGTGTGTGTGTGTGGTGTGATGTTTGTAGATGTGTGTGTTTTTATGTGTATGCGTGTATGATGCTGGTGTCTGTGTGACATCCAGGTCTAGACAGATGAGGAAAATCCTCCGTGAGTCATGAAGTCGGTGTTAGAGTTGGGCTGCAGTAGGTTAAAGGTCACTTTGACATAGATCAGGTAATCGGGCGTCGATTTGTGTTATCACTGCTAAGACTGGATGGCTTTGTTGCTATGGATACAGGTAGAGCTGCAGGTGATTAATCTATTAGCCAATCAATAGAAAATGAATCGTTTTATTCATTAAACACAAAATAGTTGGCTCCGTCGTCTCGTTTCAAATGTGATTTCTTGCTTTTCATTTTTTGTATTTGCTCCACTCATGGTAGCACACAGTGAAAGTAAAACGATATTTATCCAACTGTTTAAATCAACCTGCAGACCGCTGCACAGTTTGACACCAACCGCTGAAATCCACATCTGCTTTAAATTCATCTGTGAATACCGATGCTTCACATTAAAATCCTTCTGTGGCCCTCTGAACTAACAACTAACAGCTTTTGTACGTTGTGGTAAAACTGTTTACTCCGTATATTTCTAATAACGTCACTCAGGCTGAACGGGTTTCGGGCTGCTGGCTGCACAAAATAAGAAATCTGAAGACGTCACCTGGGGATGTGGGGACGAGTACATGTTATAGACAGATGGGCTGCTCGACTAAAGGAGAAAACAGATTATCTGATAACCAGCTCTTCACTTTACGTCCGTCTGGTCGGACAAACAGAACACCTGAACAGAGGTTTGCTGCCGCTTCGCTGACGTCGTTACGAGCTGGGAAGACTGAATGAACGCATACATGAAGGTTTTGTGTGCCGTTATGCTGCTAAAATAATCTAAATGATGGTTATCTGTAGCCATAGATCCAGCAGACACGTGCCCTCCCTCCACTAGTCGACTTACCTTCCAGCCTTCATTTAGTTTAATTTGGTTCGTTAAAAAATGAATTAATCCTGATGGTGTAAGACTTTTGAATCACACCTGCTGCAGGTCACCCGTTGTATTTCCTCTTTATCTACATTTAACTGTCACACTAAGACAAACATACCTCGATGTGAACAGGGACGTCACGAGAAGCAACACTTCGGTGCCAAGTCGATGCCAAAAACGGCCTCCCGGCGATGATGGAAACCTTCACATGGTGAACAACAAGTCCTCGGAGGGAGGAGAGCTAGTTCCCGTTAGCCGTGAGCTGCTAGCTCTATTCAGTAAAACTGAAGTTTCTAGTGAGAAACTTGAAGTGGATCATCAGGGATTAATAATAAATGAGTAAAAACCAGCATGCAGACGGTATTAAAGAAGCGTATGTTGAATTTATTATTTTATTTTTGTATTTTATCGTCTGAATCAAGGATGGTAGCATTTCACTGGTATTGGTATTAACTACTAAATATCTGCTGGACCTGAAAGTCGATTTAGTTGATTTTTTGTGGGATTTGTCTTTGTAATATAAGACCAGGACATCACGCTTATATCTACCACGCGTCTCAGCCTCTGCAGAGCTGCCGTTACATAACCTCGGCTGTTTCGGCTTCCTGCCGGCCTCCGAATCCACTCCACATTCGGTATCATCTCGTCACAGGAAGCTGTAGCGCTTTACAAGAAAAGACTTCCTGCTAAACTAAGCTACTTCCTGATTTCACACAGACGAAGATACCTGGCAGAGCAGAGCGTTACCGGTTCGTTCCATCCATCCACACACATGCAGCCTCCTCTCATTCGGCCTTCCTGTGTGGCCTCAGCTGTTGCTGAGACGTGTCTGACGCTACCTCCTATAGCGCCGTATAGAACAGCACAGGCCAGTTGTTCCACGCTGTATATTTATCCCAGAGGTTCAGACTGGATCAGGTTTTATTGGTAAAGGTCAGCGTTACTATGAGAGAATCAATGGACAACCTATAATCAGGGGGTTTGACCTTTAACCTCTGCTCAACACAAAAACAAAAAAAACTCATGTTCATCTGCAGAATCCAATTTAAAGTCAAATCAAATCCGTCACTGCAAATATTTAGATTTAATCCACTAATATATTAATATAAACCTCCCACCCCAGACTCCATTGCCAAAACACACAACCCCCCCTCTCTCTCTCTATCACACCTTCCTTTTCACCCCCCCCCCCCATCTCACTGTGTTATGGTTCACGTCCACATCGGAGAATCGAGTTACAGTCAGTCTTGGGGCTCGAGGGGAGGGGGACGAATTTTTCAGGAGTGACACAAGCAGCTCGTTTTTTCTTCTGAAGCAGGAGTTAAGTGATTCTTTGGCAGTGGATGTGTGTGTGTCCAAACAGGCCTTGGGCACGTCTCCAACAGTACATGAGGTGTTTATATGGGTGTAACACACAAAAAGAACAATGTACGGTTAATGCAGGGAGGTGAAAGTCGTATATTTGGCCTCCATGTCTCAGTGAAGACGACAGGGCCAACATGACGTCAGCTCAGTATCATTTCTGAGCATGCACTCTCTGAACCTCGTGGTTTTTGGTAAAGAAAACACTTCCCTCACACTGAAGACAATCTTCCTGGTTTTGCAGCTAAAACAGAGTGGAAACAATTAGAGAGTTTTAAAAAACCTGCAGAGCAGAACCGAAGCCTCGAAGGCGGCCCTTCATGTCGGGGCGGTGACATGCAGAAGTTGTGTGCTTGTAAACACAGTTGCAGCCACAGCAGTCAGCAGCTGTGTGTTTCTGCCACGACAAAGCAGACACACTGAGGTTCGCTCACTGCTGCTGCTGTTCAACGTTTAAAGGCGGCAAACGACAGATTTCTGCCGCTGGGGACGCTTCTGCCACGGTTGAGACGCCGTCATCAGCTGTAACCGCCGTATGGTAGCAGTGCAGAATGGCAGCTGTTAGCTAGCCAGTTGGGCACGGTCACATGCACTAACAGGCACTAACCGGCCAGACCGGCTGTGCCAACAAAGCACAGAGAAGCTCGGAGGGAGAGTTCTTCTGTCTTTGCACAGGGAGACATTACTCCTCCAGTTGTTTCCTGTTATATTAATAACCTGGATCTCGTATAGACCAGCGGTCCTCAACCTTTGTCGCGCCACGGACCGTTTTCATGTAAGACAATATTTCCACAGACCGGGGGATAAATATGAAGAAATGAAATGATGTACCAGCGTGAAAACAAGTATAAAGTGTGTAAAAAATACAACTCGTCATTACGTTGGATTAGTGGAGCCCTGTTGGTTCCGGCCCGGCCCGGCCCGGCCCGGCCCGGTGCATCTGAGGTGATGGGACACAGCGACACCTGAAGTGTGATCTGATGTCCAGTTCTGTCACTGCAGAAAACGCTTCACAAAGACGGGATGCTGGAAATGGAAGCAGGTTTCAGGGCTTTGTTGGTGATCTGCCCTGATTTTGATCCACAGCACCGACAGAGTTGTCGTCTGAATCGTCCTTTTAAGGCCGTCTAAGGTCTCGGCGTGCCGAAGCAGTTCTGAAGGCTTCAGCGCCTCATTTTCTAGCCTGTGGCCACATACCTGCAGAGCTCGGAGCTGACAATCACCTGTAGAGGTGAACCTGGAGTTTAAGGAGGACTCCTGATTTTCTCTTTTAAATGCAGCCGTCTTTTTCTTGGAGGTCGGCGGCTCTTTTCCTCATTTTTGCTGCTTGTGGGTTTCATTTCTGGGGTA
Source organism: Pterois miles (assembly GCA_947000775.1). Lineage (NCBI taxonomy): Eukaryota > Metazoa > Chordata > Actinopteri > Perciformes > Scorpaenidae > Pterois > Pterois miles. The sequence continues at coordinate 3,595,352 of CAMQGK010000478.1, read as the reverse complement.
ACGGATCACATGACGGAGACAGCTGTATCCGGGCATTTTTCAAAATAAAACATCTTTCAGATAATCAATAAAATATTTTTTTAATCCATTCTCTCTGTGTGACCCGGTGACTAGTCCCAGTCCACAGCCCGGTAGTTGGAGATCCCTGGTATAGAGCACCTTTAAGTAATAAAAATAATTGCTCGTAAATGACTCCAGAGAATGACTCACGGCTGGTTTCCTCGACAACACCGACCATTAACAGTGATTTATCCCCATGTGGCGCCTCCGTACGTCCCCAAACATGGAGATAAACGGTTGTTATTGGCCTGTTTGAATCAGGTCGTGGCCTCTCTTGCACTTGCAGCTTTTGGTGCTTTTCATTACACTAACTTATGCTTCCTCTCTCCTCTCGTGACCTGGGAGGAGAAGTTTTTTTACCGAGTGGCATGATGAGTAGATGCCGTTCCTTCACACCGACGTCAGACTAACACTGGAACCAAGGATCAGCCTTAGTGAGACTGATCATACCAGACACATTCATCTTTATCAATATCATCCTGATTCAATTTCCTGCTAACAAACAAAGCTGTCTTTCACTTGATGCATATTTGGACGGCCAGCTTATACTCAGACTCACATGTTGGGGAAATGAGACGCTCAGAGCTGCGTGCACGCTCAGAGCTGCGTGCACGCTCAGTGTTTTCATGGCCAGGTCATTTGGATGAGGATGATGAAGGAAGGCAGGGATCAGGTCGAGGAGAGAGGAAGATGACGGCGATGATGATGCATGGAGATGAACTTCTTTAATTTGATTTTTAATGCCTAAACTGGAGAGCCAAAGAACACGAAATGCAGATGTTTTCACAAGCTGTGAAGGACTGAAAGTGAAATTCATATGTAGAAAATCAGGATACTTGACTTACATGGACTCTTCCTTCTGAACCAACACCACATTTCTAGATTTCAGATCCTCGTCGATGCCACCAAGTCCTCAGAAACACAAAATATGTCAGATTCAGTTCAGGGAAACGCTGAAGTCGAGCATATTTTCGTTTGAATCCGAGGTATAGCTGTTGGCGTCGTGTGTTTCAGTAATATCTGAAGTGACGTGTTGGAGCAGCCAGATACAGAAGAGACAGTATGATGAGTTGAATTTTCTGAAAGATTAAAACAACATGAAGCGAGTTGAAGGGAGTTTAAGAAGCGAAAGTTTAGCATAACGTCACACAACAATATACTTCATGATATATAGAGTGTTGGTTAGTGATTTTAAAGGTGCCTGTTCGAGTGTTTCCACTAGCTGTGCTAAGCTAAGCTAAACTGTGCTAAGCTAAGCTAAGCTAAGCTAACTGGCTGCTAGTAGTTTTTTATTGCATACTGTAGTACAGTGAGTGGTATCAGTCTATTAGTCTCAGCAAGATGGCAAATAAGCATATTTTCTAAATTATTCACCACAAAAATGTAGTATATTTGTCTAATTATGGGTCAAAATATCACTAAATAATTAATATAACACCCAATCACCATTTCAGTGAGATATAGGGACTAAAATAATAATAATAATAATAATAATAATTTTGAGCCCTACAGGACTATTATGACACACAACACTTCCTAACACTAGTGAAATATAAGTGAAAATGAATTTTCATGTCTAATTTCACAATATATTTTCATCTTCAAAGGCATCTTATTTTAAGAAATTGTACTGAGCGAATTTTCACTTGTTCCACTGGCAGATTTTTTTTACAATTACAAGCAAAAAACACCTTGCATTTATTATTATTATTATTATCTTTGTAAAATGTCAGTTAACCAGATTATTTTCTACGTATTGGCAAAATATCTTCACATGTAATTTTAACTGCACAAAGGGCTGTATGATAATTCAATATGATAATTTATCGCCCTTCAATGAAATCATATATTGAGATACATGATTACACCATATAAAATGACAATAACAACCACAGACTAAAATCTGAATTGTTAAGAATTGTGCTTATGGGAACATCCCAGTTTATTTAAATCAAATTATTGTCTTAATGTGAGTATTTGTGTGCATGTATATAAATACAGTCAGTGTATAGGTGCAAATATTTATTCATTTTGCACTAAAGTTCTTAATTAAATGAGGAAATAGTCCTTTTCATCAGTTCACACAGGAGTATGCAAAAATAGGCTTGACTACTTATTGAACGAGCCAAAAACATGCTCTATCGTGATGCAGTATAAATCGATATCATGATTTGTATTGACCTGTATTTTGTGGCATCTCGTCCGGCTCTAGCTGCATGCAACACACAGGTAGAAGCAGGAATTATTAACTTTATATTTATCACTACAGATACTGTCATTCACAGGTTTAACACACAAAAATCTTTTAGTTGGGCTCTCAAAATTGAAATTAGTTGTTTTTGCATCTATAATTTCCATAAAGTCATCTGGAAACCCTTCAACTGCACTTCACTGCTCCATGTTACAAAAATGTGAAAGACCCCAGACACAAGATTTCTAGCACAACAAATCAAGTACCAAATAAAAGTTATCAAACATCATATTTCTTCACCGCAGACTTTCCCAAAAGTGACATAAATCACTGGAGAGGAGCTGAAAGATGTGAAATATGCAACACAGAGAGACACTGATCTGTCTGCAGCCCAGATTTACATCATTACATGTATATACACTCCTGATCAAAATCTTAAGACCAGTTAAAAAACTGCAAGAATTTACGTTTTGCACTGTTGTATCTTAAGAAGGTTCTAAGTAGAGTTTCAAAATGCAAAAAGAAGAAATGAGAGCAAGAGACTAAATGTTTTGAGCAGGCAATTTATTGAAAAGAACAATTTAACTGAAATAGGCTGTTCATCAGCTGATCAAAAGTTTAAGACCATAGCTCAAAAAAACCCCTAAAACAGAAATTAAAGTCTCAAAAACAGACTCAGTAATGAGTAGCTCCACCATTATTGTTGATCACTTCAAAAATTGGTGTTGGCCTGCTTGATGCGAGTGTTTCCAAAAGGCTTGTAGGAATGTTGCTCCAAGTGGTGAAGATGGCTTCACGAAGGGCATCCACTGTCTGGAACTGATGTCCATTTTTGTAAACTTCCCTTGCCATCCATCCCCAAATGTTCTCAATTGGATTTAGATCAGGGGAACATGCAGGATGATCCAAAAGAGTGATGTTATTCTCCTGAAAAAACTCCTTTGTCAGACGGGCATTGTGAATTGCAGCACTGTCCTGCTGAAAAACCCAGTCATCAGCACACAGACGAGGGCCCTCAGTCATGAGGGATGCCCGCTGCAACATCTCCACGTAGCCAGCTGCTGTTTGACGCCCTGCACAACCTGGAGCTCCATTGTTCCATTGAAGGAAAAAGCAGCCCAGATCATGATGGCGCCCCCTCCGCTGTGCCGTGTTGAAAAAAATCTCAGGTGGCATCTCCTTGTCATGCCAGTAGCGTTGGAAGCCATCAGGACCATCAAGGTTACATTTTTTCTCATCAGAGAATAAAACTTTCTTCCAACTTTGAACGTCCCATGTTTGGTGCTCCCTCGCAAAGGCCAAACGGGCAATTTTGTGGCGTTGAAGGAGACGTGGCCTTTGAAGAGGTTTTTTGTTTTTGAAGCCGTTCCTTTGCAGATGCCGTCTGATGGTTATTGGGCTGCAGTCAGCACCAGTAATGGCCTTAATTTGGGATGAGGATCGTCCCGTGTCTTGACGGACAGCCGTTCGGATCCTCCGGCTCGGTGCCGGTGAGATTTTTTTGGGTCTACCGCTTGATTTTTTTGTTCCATAAACCTCAGGATCTTTTAAGAAATGCAAAATGACTGTCTTACTGCGTCCAACCTCAGCAGCGATGGCACGCTGTGAGAGGCCTTGTCTATGCAGCTCAACAATCCTGCCACGTTCCAAGGCAGTGAGTTTTTTTGCTTTTCCCATCAAGAGGTCTTGACAGTGTGATTACTTGACAGAAAATGACATGGAGTCCAAATTTTTGCACAGATTTGGGCTTTTAAAGGATGTGGTCTTAAACTTTTGATCAGCTGATGAACAGCCTATTTCAGTTAAATTGTTCTTTTCAATAAATTGCCTGCTCAAAACATTTAGTCTCTTGCTCTCATTTCTTCTTTTTGCATTTTGAAACTCTACTTAGAACCTTCTTAAGATACAACAGTGCAAAACGTAAATTCTTGCAATTTTTTAACTGGTCTTAAGATTTTGATCAGGAGTGTATGTATATATATAGATATATATGAATGTATGCATGTATGTGTACATATATATATATACATATACATAGATGTTGAGCTCCACCATACACAGACACACACACGACCTTGGCTGAGCAGCGACACGTGAAAACAGGATATTTGTGTTCCCACAGTGGAATGCTCATTAGGATGTGGCTACAGCTGTGGTGTGTGTGTGTGAGTGTGTGAGTGTGTGTGTGAGTGTGTGTGTGAGTGTGTGTGTGTGTGTGTGTGTGTGTGTGTGTGTGTGTGTGTGTGTGTGTGTGTGTGTGTGTGTGTGTGTGTGTGTGTGTGTGTGTGTGTGTGTGTGTGAGTGTGTGTGTGAGTGTGTGTGTGTGTGTGTGTGTGTGTGTGTGTGTGTGTGTGTGTGTGAGTGTGTGTGTGTGTGAGAGTGTGTGTGTGTGTGTGTGTGTGTGTGTGTGTGTGCCAACAGCTGGTGCAGTGTGTTATCTCCTTGTTTGCTCCGTCAACATGGCTGATAAATGCTCTTCATATGATTTTAGTAGCACTAATAAACCTCTGCTCCATCTGGTGACTGATATCACCTTCTGGTGGCAGCCTCATGTTTTCACATTAACCGACACATGACCACATCATTTATTGGAAAGTATTATCTTAATTTCTTAAGTTAACAACATAACCCTTGGATAACTACTACAGTAACTTGAATTTCCTGAATAGTTTCCTAGAACGTGATCAAACCAGTCACAACTAGACAGAACTTATCTGAGCTGATGGGTAATAGTGAAGGTTTTTCTCAGTATTTCAGTATGTCAGAGCTAGTTATTAAATACATTATTACTAAAACTAATAATAATCAAATGCAGAGGCAGTTTTGTGATATGATCCAGCGTAGATATATTTATATAGTCTTGTGGTTACAGCCGGCCCTCTGAGGGGAACCCTGATGCTGATGTGGACCAGGATCAGACTGAGTTGGACCTCCCTGGGTTAAAGGATTCAGACTCAGGAGCCCCATGCTTCAGCTTTTATTCCCATATGAGGTCCGATAATCAGAAAACGATGCCCTGGCAGAAAGTATCAGTTCTATTCAATAAAAAGGCTCCAGACCGTTTTTGATTGTCTGGTTTTACGAGGAAACAGATGGTTAGATAATAATAATGTACACGAATCAGAGAATGGACGTCACCTCATACGACGAAACGTCCTTCCTCACGTCCATCCGTTTCCGTGTCAGAGCTGCGCTGTAAAGGCCTCATATGGGACCCATCATACGGAAACCAAATCGTTCCCATACTTTCTATATGCGTATCATATCGAAGGAGAGGCAGAGGAGACGCTGCGTTGCTGGGACACGTCCAGTCCAACCACAGGTAGAGCTCTGCTTCTTCTAAAGGCATCCAAGTGGTCACAACATGCTTCGTGTTTCTGAGCTCCAGACTCCTGAAGGTTTAGACTGATCAGTTAACATAGCACAACATTTCTGCAGGCTTTTTATGAAAACACAATAATTGTTGCAGCTGTAGTCTCAACAACAGCTGGCTGTTGACTGTCAGCCTTTTGTGGGATGAGGTAAAGTTGAGCTACAATCTTAGTTATGTTTTGTGAGGCTGCTGATTGTGTGTTTTTGATTTCAGTTCTACATGCGTGTTTATGTGTGTGTGTGTGTGTGTTACCTGATTGGACAGAGGCTGATTGGATGGCAGGCTGGCAGATTTGAGGACTCGCTGCTTCTGAAACGTTATGAACAGGAAGAGACAGTGGAGAAACATGTAGACTGGGACTGAGAGACGTTTTAAAGAGTCACAAAGGATTATTTCACTTTCCCCTCCCTCTCCAGGGATATCAGGACAACCTCTCAGATGAATCACGCTAAAGATAAATTCATCCTGAGGGGAGCATGAATACCTGTACCCAATTTCACGATAATCCATCCGATCTTTTCATCGCATGCCACCAGCCTGGCTGCGGATCCTCCTCAGCTCAACCGTTCAGTTGGCAGTAAGAGCTGGAATAATGTGAGCGTCCTGCTAATAGCAGCAAAGAATCCCATCGGTTCAGATCAAAACAGGTCCTGTGGCTACGAGAGCTGGCAGCGAAGGCAGCGCCGAACACTCCCAGTGAGACGTTCAAGATGTTTTCTCAACATGCTGCACAAATGTCCGACGATGGCTTCAACTGAAAGTGATTTCAACAAATGGCTGCCGCAGACGAGGCTCTCTAGCAACGCACCGAAAGCTGGCGCGGCTTTGAACAGCAATTCAGTCTGGTTTTACAGCGCGGCTGATCCAAGTCACGACCGAAGTGAGCAGCACATTGCAAATGGCGTCATAAAGACGTGTCGGACCGATCTTCCCGTCAGTAGTCGTTCTAGTAACTGTTCAACCAACATGCTGCTCACTTAATCACTTTTCATTTACTGTTTTCATTCTCACGCTTCAAGTAAACATCAAAACACATTGAGGAGGAAACATCTGTAATCCAATGAAAATTATACAACATGTATGAATAAGAGATGATCAATTATCAGTAATATATTATCAGTATTATTTCAGTAATTATCAGTTCAGTGGCTGTAAATATTAGGGATGCACCAGCACTAATGTTGGATATCAGGCTGATACCGACTCACTAGATTGTATATTAGTGACAATGGGGTCAATCTATATGTTTATATACTATATATTATAGTATTATAGTCTGTACATTTTAATTCATGTTTAATTTTTGACCAATTTGTTGCTGCATTAAAAGGTTTACACTATAATTTTGAAGATTTTTTACCAGGTTGTTTTATTTTATTATTTTAATGATAAATAACAATTAAGTAAATTTATATCTATGTATTTATGTGTTATATTTTGTTTTATAAAGTTAGGAAGGAGATGTTTAAGTCAGTGACTATAAAGTCTATTAATTAATAATAAGGAATTAAACTGTGGTATCAGACCGGTACTCAGTATCGGCCCAGGTATCGCTATCAGGACTGATAAAGTCATATCATCAATAGTTAATGATCTGCAGTACGATTTGTTGAAATCGAGATAAAGCGAAGGAGCTGTGCTCTGGGTGGAGGAGAGTTTGTTTATTGTGGAAGCTCCTCCACACTAATAAGTATATATTCATTAAAAAGATAATTCAGAAATAGTTTTTATTCCCTGTTGAGCCTTATCTGAAAAGGAAAATGCATTTTCACTCCCCGTCTCGTTCTGCCTTTTTCCACATTTCTAAAATAACTCTAAAGATCTGTCGTTTAAATAACGCTTCAACCCAGCTGTTCCTTGTTTTTCCATCGTTGTGGGGACGTCTGGACCCCACCAGCTATCTGTGTGAGTCCAGTAACACCTGACTGGAGTCAGTCTCACAGTAAACAGGTTCACAGACACCCACACAGGCTGCCCCCCACCCACCCACAGACACCCACAGACACCCACAGAACCCCACAGACACCCACAGACACCCACAGAACCCCACAGACACCCACAGACACCCACAGAACCCCACAGACACCCACAGACACCCACAGAACCCCACAGACACCCACAGAACCCCACAGACACCCACAGAACCCCACAGACACCCACAGACACCCACAGACACCCACAGACACCCACAGAACCCCACAGACACCCACAGAACCCCACAGACACCCACAGAACCCCACAGACACCCACAGAACCCCACAGACACCCACAGACACCCACAGAACCCCACAGACACCCACAGACACCCACAGAACCCCACAGACACCCACAGACACCCACAGACACCCACAGAACCCCACAGACACCCACAGAACCCCACAGAACCCCACAGACACCCACAGAACCCCACAGACACCCACAGACACCCACAGACACCCACAGAACCCCACAGACACCCACAGAACCCCACAGAACCCCATTGAAACCCCACAGACACTCACAGAACCCCACAGAACCCCACAGACACCCACAGAACCCCACAGACACCCACAGAACCCCACAGAACCCCACAGACACCCACAGACACCCACAGAACCCCACAGAACCCCATTGAAACCCCACAGACACCCACAGAACCCCACAGACACCCACAGACACCCACAGAACCCCACAGACACCCACAGACACCCACAGAACCCCACAGACACCCACAGAACCCCACAGAACCCCACAGACACCCACAGAACCCCACAGACACCCACAGACACCCACAGACACCCACAGACACCCACAGACACCCACAGAACCCCACAGACACCCACAGAACCCCACAGAACCCCACAGAACCCCACAGACACCCACAGAACCCCACAGAACCCCACAGACACCCACAGAACCCCACAGAACCCCACAGACACCCACAGAACCCCACAGACACCCACAGACACCCACAGACACCCACAGAACCCCACAGACACCCACAGACACCCAAAGGATCCCTGTGATTCTGTGTGGTTGTCACTGATCAACCATTAGACCCAGTTCAGGGCCTCCACAGAAGTCCTCATATCTGGACCGATTACAATGATAATGCATCACCGGCTCCAAATGGACCAAGAAATTCAGCTTTCTTCTGGTTCCTGACACACTGGATATCTACAGTGTAAATTATAGCCACGTAATCCACCATGTGCCAGTCAGATTGGATTAACAAGGATCCGTGCCATCGTCATCACATTGTTGGGAAGTCAGGAAACAGCATGCAACCAGTTAATGTTCAGCAGGTGTTTGTGCTGCAGCCATCAGTCACCCGTAAATATTTCACATGTGCCAGGTGTAAATACCGCTGTTTGCTATGCAAGAAGTGTTTAAGTTACACGTCGCAGCTTTTTGGAAGCCAGTTGGTAAATGTTTGACTCGCATGGATGCACCATTAGTTGTGCTTTGTGTGAGGGAGACTTGTTTTGTTTCTGGCCTTTTGGATCCAGAAGAAACGACTCATTTATCTTCCTTTTCAATCTTTTCTCTGTCTCGATCACATCAACTCGGTCGCCTGGAGCGTTTCTGTCGGTATGTGTGCACAGGTGACTGAGGCAAACTGGAAAGTCCTGACCTCTTCTTGCTCTTGTCTTTTCTTTTTCCTCTAAGCCAGATGACAAGAACCAGAAACTTAACCCTTGGAACCAGAGCTAAAGTTTAATTTCTCAATGCCACTAACTTAGATAACGCAGCTCTCACTCCCATAAACAGTTATAAACTGTGAGATAGCTCTTTTCTACCTAAACAGTAACATCCTCGGTTGTTTTGAGGAAGTTAAGAAGAAAGAAATGAGTTACGGGAATATCAGCAGGCAGGTCCACCCTGCTTTAAACCTTATTTAAACTGGATGGAAGCCAAAACAGCAAAAAGTGACAAAGAGAGGTCATAGTACCACACGCCAAGGCTGGGAGTGGTGTCTCGCTGTGGGGTCCCGCTCATTATCATGAATACCTGCAAACGTGCATGAATGCATACGCACAATCATGCAAACACAAGTTGCATGCATAGAGTTGCAGCTTGCAGGTCAAACAATAACTCGTACACTCATTAGATCACTCAGCATTCCTCAGCAGAGGAGAGCGAACGGGTTTACACACACTGAACAGGAAGCAGAGGAAGAAACCGCTCGCCAGAAATGTCTCTAATGCCTCTAAGCACAAGCAGACTATCTTCTGGACTGGCTTGAAAATAGACTGGGTGAAAAAACAAAGCATATGTGGACCAGATGTAAAGTTTTCATGTCCATTTTGGTGAAGGAGTATCACTACCTCTATCGATCTGTATAGAAAGCTGATTGACATGATTCTGGATCCACTTTCTCTCATATTTCTGTTCACATTATATGGATTCATTTAGATCGTCTGTTGTATTTTCATCACGTTATTGCATCTATTGCACATCTGTCCGTCCTAAAGGGGGATCCCTCCTCTGTCGCATGATAAAGGACTATATACACACTTAAAAATGCATAAATATTACCACAAAGTTCTGTTCATAAATGATAAATCCACCCAGAAAAGTTGAAGTGTCGCCAACTTAAAACCTTTCTGGAGGCTTGTTGTTTCTTTTAGATGATCAGGCCACAAAATCAGACGACGATATTTAGTGCTTTCAACTAGAACCTCATCACACAGACCAAAAAGGACTTGTTTTAGGGACGATTTTCTAATTCAAGTGTTCAGAGAGAAAACTAGACTTCTGCTCCTCCTCATGGCTCAGTTTTCAGGATTTAGACAATCTAGCCTGAGATGGAGGAACTTCAGCCAATCACAGGTCATTTCAGAGAGCGAGAGAGTTCCTATTGGCTGTTCTCCACATACAGATGTGTGTGCGCATCCCTTTTGGTGAAAGTCTGATTCAACAGCTGAACATCCGGCAGTGAAAGATGCAAACAAACAACTGCTGACAGTGCAAAGCAACGCAACCAGGAGCTAGCCTGGTGGCTACAGTCGCTATGGCAGTAGCTCCAGGAAAGCGTCATGTTTTTCTCTCATAGTTCAGCCTTCTGCAGCTTTGTCACGACTGTGGTTAGCAGGAGGCTCAGCAGTCCTGATGCATCTTATCTTTGTGTTTGGTAGGCCAGCTCACGGACCAATCAGCGTCCCATGAGGAGCTACCGGCAGCTAAGGACGTGGCTTAGCCCTGGGCCGGACCGGCCGCTTGACCAGCGCGTGGCGGCGGCATGATTCACACGTCCATTCACACCAGCTGCATGGTAGCTGTGTTTCTGCCGAGTTTGACTTTCATAACGTCCACTTCATTTCATTATAAATGTAATTTATATTTATTTTAGACAGAGAAAATCAAGAAACGTGTGGTAATTTACAAATAACAGCATCAATCGACAATTAAAACCCCGTTCTATATTCATTCATGGAGCCCTGGAAGTCACTGCATGTTCTACAACACTGTCCTGCACATATTTCAGAATAAAAGCCTCATGTTAACAAATAAGAGTTCTGGCCACAGAAAAAATGGGTTTTATTTTGAAATGAAAGCAGGAAGTGTTGATTTAGTTATGTCGCTGATATGATGTCAGCATACGGTCAGACGATCACTTTCTGAAACTCACGGCTCGCGTCAAAAATAGGCGAGACCTCGAATCTCCCGTGGCGGTCTGGCTGTACCGTTAGAGGTAATGAGGCGACTATTATTGGTAGTACTAGTACTAGTACTAGTATTTCATCAGTAAAAGAAGAGTAAAAGCGATTTTGCTCGTCCTGACTCGACCGGCTTCGGCAAGATGGTTCATCCAATCGCCTGTCAAGCCTTTGTTAAAACCCCGTTTTTCCAAACAGTTTCCAGTGACGTCTTCTCACATGGTTCTGTGTAACAAACCACCTGGTGGGTCAGGTTAGGATACAGCAGCATCGGGATCAGGATCAGGATCAACATCAGGACCATGTATGGTCTGGAGGGCGCTGTCTTACCAAATCCTGGTCTCCCCTTGTGGACCACTTGAATTAAAATATGCTGAAAGGCTGACAAGTTAAAACCACTCACCCAACAGGGGTTTTACCTCTGGCTACAGCTGCAGCCTCTACTTACCGCTTACATGTGCAGCAATAAAAACACTGATTGTTTAAACACAGAGAGACATTTGGATTCACTGTCTGCCTGCTAAGCATGTGAGGCTCTGTTATGTTTTTATTTGATGTATCTGCATGAGCTTTTGAGTTTCCAGGATTTTTGGTTTTGATTGTGTCTGGTGATAAAAATGCGTCCACTCCTCATTTTAAAATGACCTTCAAAGCTGTAATCACAGCAGCTCTTTGAAGGTCGTGCGTGAGCCGTCGTCATTAAGAAGAGTCAAAGGGACGGGATGCCGAATGAGGTCATTGGGAGAGAATGGCGTCCAGAAGCAGCGTTTCAGGCAACTTGTGATTGAAATTTAATGGCAGTCACGTCTTAATCATCCCCTCATTTCAGCAGAAATCAGCCACACAGCGGCGGCTCTGTGGTCATTGGAATTTGATAAGTAAATCAGAAATGAACCAGAAAAGCAGTCGGAGAGCTCAGACCTCCACCAAGCACCATAGTTTCCCCCCTGGTGGTTTCTTCTGGATCTGTCTCCTCAAGTATTAAAGCTGGATCAGATTCGTTGACATACTTCAGATGCTGAATTGTCTCAGAAATCTCTACCTCTAATATTAAATGCTCAGTAGGCCAAAATGGAAGAGTACCCCCATTTGTTATATAAACTGCTATAAAATCCTCCATCTGGATCAGATCTGGATCAGCCTTTGGGATTTGATAGAAGTCCACATTGTAAATCACTGAGTCAGATTTCATGAGCTTTGGGCAACAATTACCAGAGATATTGAGAAACAATTTTTTGGGTCCCATTGACCCCAATCTTAACGAAAATTTCAAAGTGATCCAGAATCCAGGATTTCTTCCGGATCACCCCCAAAATTAAATCACTTCTTCCATTTCACATTTTCGACACACCCTGAAAATTTCATCAAAATGCGTCCATAAGTTTTTGAGTTATCTTGAACACAAACAAACAAACAAACAGACAGATAAACGCCGGCAAAAACACAACCTCCTTGGTGGAGGTAAAGATGCACAAATCTTTTAAAACTGCACGTCGTATTTGTTCTCTCCTCTTTCACTGTTGCATTCTGGGAGCGACAGTCAGCTAAATGTCTGAAATACTCCGCTATCCTGGTGCATGAATCGTTGT
>CAMQGK010000478.1:3337500-3577500 GCA_947000775.1 Pterois miles | reverse complement strand
AATACCAACGAGGTCGGTAATTCATCCCATTTTCAGCCGGTTACTGTGGATAATATTTGTGGTTTTGAGTGAAATGTGTTAAAGACTGTCAGATGGATTGTCATTAAATTTAATATTTATGTTCCCCTCAGGATGAACTCCTTTACCCCCCCGGGTGGTGATTATTGTTGTATGATCCTGTTTAAATCGACCTAAAATAAAACATCACAGCTCGAGCATCGTGGTGGAAACCTGAAGCGCTGTACGCCTGTGATGACATCTTTATGTTACATGTGGAACATAATAAATAAATAACAATAACGAGCATATCTCAATATTAAAAATTGTACACAGTTCAAATTCAGTTCAATTTCAGCTTTGGTTGTGCAGATTTTAGGGATATGAAACATTTGAAACGACGTCTCAGTAAGAAAGAAACAGCAGTGTAGGCAGTGGAGGCGTTTCTATTGCTAAATAAACATGAACGGCGCTCTGTGCAGCGAATGGTTACTGTCCTAGTTTATGACCAAACGCATGGACATTCCCATCAGCCTCATTTGTGAGGCTGAACATCATACCTCCTTAAAATCAGCACATCAGCATGCCGATGCTCAGCTTGACTGCAGACTGTTAGTCGTGTTAACGAGTACCTGCTAATTAAATGGTATTATTAAAAACTCCTGTCGTTTTAGTTCAGGTATTTATCGGAGCTTCTTTTCAGCTGTGCCCTAATCTTCTCCGAACTGAAATGATGGAGCTGTGTCTGATTTGAGTGGATAAAAACCGCTAAAGGAAAGAGGAACTGATGATCTGTCGCAGCCTGAGAAAAGAAAAGGTATCCGCGAGATGATAATGTTTCTCTGCATAGCTGGGATTAGCCTCCGGCCTCGTCTCCGTCTGCTAATGGAGCAGAAAGTTGCCTCCTAATCTTGCTTTCAGCTCAGTGCAGCTTTATCTCCTCGCTAACGTGGACGGGTCACTCCCTACCGGCCCTGTCCAAACTTAATGGACACATACACATGAATGAAGTCTAACCTCTCATTCTCACATGCAAATACACTCCTCAATAACAATGAATCGTTCAGCCAGAACAACCACAGCAGGGAGTGTGTTTTGGCAGAGGCGCCGGGAAGAAACGAAGCCTCTCTCTCCATTTGTTGCTGCGAACGGGCTCAGATCCACTCATCCATGTGTGAACCTCCCCAGCGCTCCTGCCAGCAGTGGCTGTCATCACAAGCAGCCTCACAATAGACGACTGTCTGAGCTCAGATGCCGCCGTCAGCGCTTCTGCTGAGAAGTTTGCTGATTGTATGCAGATGATCTATTACGACTTACTGTGCTTCCTTTTCTGTCATCAAAACACTTTAAGTCAGTGATGAGTGGAATGATGTTGAGTTTTTAAGCTGAAGTGGACGTAGTCACCACAGCGTCACCCCATTTATGGACCGCCACTTTGAAGCCTCCAGTTTGGCGTTTCGACCGTCGCCATCTTGGTAATTTGCAACCAGAAGTGTCAACAGAAGGTGAACCAAAAATTTTATAATTAGCTTTCATGAACTGTGAACCCACTGTGAAAGGGTTAAAGACGACTCCCAGACTGGACATCACCGTGGTAGCGACCTGTCAATCACCAGGTAGCCCCGCCCTAAAGCCCCCCTGCTTTCTGGTCTATCTGACTCTAGATGGACCATAATCTACTAAATGAACATCCTGCTGTACTGAAGAAGACTGAAACTAGAGACTGAGACCAGAAACTGATGTTTCCAGTGTTTACTGAGGTAATCAATCAGAGAGGAGGATCATTTTCTAGAGACTCTATAGACCCAGAGGAGTCGCCCCCTGCTGGCTGGTAGAAAGCCTGCTGACTATTATGCATAAAGAGTACTTTTTGAGTACATTTTGCTCGTTAATAATACTTTTTTAGTAGAGTAAACGTTTGAGTCCACTGGAGGGTTTTTATATTGGTCTATTGGTACTATTACTTAAAGTTACTATGAGGAATTTGGGTTGATTTTTGTGGTTCTTTTTGATGAAAACGGTCGTGTTTCCGAGCCTCTCGTTTTACTGCAGCTCGGTCAGACAGTCTGCCGCTCAGTCCTGGTTCTGGTTCTCCTGTGCCTCCCTCTGCTCCAGCAGGCCCCTGGTGTCGGGTCCCAGCTGGCGGAGCAGCGGGGCTCTGATCTGGGTCTGACATGATGGGACGAGGAGTATTATGAATTAATAAATAGAGATATATCGTCTCAATGATGAGCTCTTATGTAGGTCATATAGATGAATCAGTATTAAACTGAGACTGTTTCACAACCAGTTCAACTTCCTCATAGTGAAGATTGTAATGTTTGCCCAAATTAAATTTATGATGCCAGGTGTGAACATTTCTCTGCCAACTGGAAGAAATAAATCAGAAAAAAAAATTTGGATGAGACTCGTTTCTCATCTGTTTTGTCAGAAAGGATAAAATATAGTTTTACAGTCATTATTTTAGATTCCTGGAGTTCAGACAGGTAGACGGGAAGCCTCCTCTGTTTATTGGGCCTTAGTCGACATTAGTTGACCTTGACTTAGATAGAAACTTGTAACGGGAATGTGCACCGACTGGATGTGCAACTACATGTGCATCCAATTAGACTCATTATGATATTTTGTCCCTGACATTAAAGACATGAGTCATCCTTTTCAGGACTGGGTGACAAGTCGAGACTGTTGCCATGTGACACAGTTTTTCCTGTAAGCAGCCTGTCCTTCGCCCACGGTTTGAACTAATTTAACATAAATACGACTATCTTCAGCAGGAACGGGGAAATCCACTCAGGCGTCGGCGAGAGCGGTATCGCCGAGACAAAGAGAAAGAAACCACAGAGGAAGAATAACAGGTTTCATTAGAAAACGGGGTCAAGCGGAAAGAAATGAATAAAACAAAGCTGAGGGCTGAAGGAGTGCAGCTCTGTAATCTCTCTCTCCTCATCAGTGCTCGTTATAGAGTCATTAACAGGGCTTTCAGACCGTGACGCTTACAACCTCCCCGGCTGAACACACACCAGAGATGTCTTATTCGACCCGAGCTGCCCCAAAATTACGTTAAAAAATGCCTGTATTCAGATGCACTATGCAGTCAGACTCGGTGTCACATAGGGAGCTGTGTTACAGCCGGTGTGCCAAAACATTTGGTCTCAGGTTCTTTCACTCCCAGTTTACACCATCTTTCATCTTTCATTCATTTTCGAGACAAATATGCCCCCCAAGGATGGATAAACTTCAGGAGCGAAACCACGTTTTGGGAAATGTGCACCAAACCAACAAGTGGGGCGGCAGTAGCTCAGTCTGTAGGGAGTTGGCTTGGGAACCGGAGGGTCACCGGTTCAAGTCCCAACATGGACCAAGAACTGAGTGTGAACTGGTAGCTGGAGAGGTGCCAGTTTACCTCTTGGGCACTGCCGAGGTGCCCCTGAGCAAGGCACCAAACCCCCAACTGCTCGGGGCGCTTGTCAGGAGCAGCCCCCTCACTCTGACATCTCTCCATTGTTGCATGTGTGTATTTGTGTGCATGTACCATGTATGAGTTCAACAGAGTGTAAATTGAATTTCCCCACTGTGGGACTAATAAAGGTAGATCTTCTTCTTCTTCTTCTTCTAAATAGTGAAACATGTCCAGAGTGAGTAAATAGATGTGACTAAAAGGTTAAGAGGAAACAGACAGAGATGAGGTGACTGACTTAGACAGAGATGTCTCACCTACAGACAGCTAGTTGGACTTAGCAGCAGGAATAAACGACATGCATGAATGTCCCACAAATTATAAGAAAATGGCAGCATCACTGATGACACTGAAATATTCAGTTTTTGCCTTTATTTAAAAAAAGACAATATTCCTACTCAGCTGTTTACATGGCTAATGAAAATGAATATTTCACAAACAAATGAAAACCGTTTACATGTGCATATGTGGAGTAGACTACAAAGCCTCCCTCGTTCATTCCTTCAACCACCTTCTCGAAAAGGTCGGCGTTGTGATAATTCCCATATCCAAAAACCTGCTGATATCCAGGTCTTTCATGATGTACAGATGTAAGAGTGTTTCTCCTTCAGACCAGACGTGGCCTTTTCGTTTGGCCATGCGTCTCTGCAAACTGTTGGCTAGCTGGTTTGTGTTCAACGTACAGAGCTGGACGTAAACGGACAAGCCCGAAAGCTCCGCCAACGACGGCACGAACATCTTCCAGAGATATGGAAAGGCAGTAAAATGAGTGTTTTCCTGTGTGCGTCCTGTAGGTGCGTAGCCAGGGTGTCACGGAGGAGCTGAAGTGCCTGAGTTTACTGAACGCTCTGGATAAGGACCAGGACATCCCCGACCAGCTGGCCCAGCTCTTCGGAGAGCCCTGCATCAAGCTGGCCGAAGGCATCAAAGCATACATCTCCAAGGTACGATAAGAAGTGAACAGCCACATTACTGACATTTACAGGAAGTATTTTATATTTATTTGCTTTGGAGGAATAAATCCAACTTGATCACTATCAATTTATGATGAAATCCTCTACAAATATCATTTTGTGGAATAAATTTGTAGGTATGAGTCCAGTTTCCGGTAGTTTTCTGGTGAAGGACGTTATTTTGGGGAAACTCTCACACACAGCAACACATAAAGTTAGTCTTAGCATGACGACGAGCAGCACGACGGGCAGCACACGTAGTACATCAACTGACCACCGACTGCTGCTGCTACCATTTTGGACTGACATTACATTTATAATATCACATTGTTCAACACAGGCCATTTCTGTCCTGCCCCTGTCCCCTGAATCATAACTGATAATTCAGTTTAGTTGTATGGGAATGTCATGGCTGCTTTAACTTTAGTCTGGATTAAATCTATTTAGCTAATGACAAGATGGAGCTATTGTAAATGTTTCTTTGTAAACAATGTACAAGCAGTCCATAAATAATATATCCATAAAGATAATGTTTCTGTATGTTATAAAGGGAGGAACGCGAGTTAAAATTATTATAAATAATTAAATACCGGCACTACATTCTGAAATATCTACGTCGTACCTCCACAGTGCTAACTGATCAAGTCCAGACGATTATTTTGAATCCCTGAATTCAGTGTTTTGGATGTTAAATGACGTGTGCGGCCGGCTCAGTTGAGCCCCGGGGTTAAACAACATGTGGAGGTACGTATGTGTGGACGGACGCAGACGGTAATGGAGGAAACTTCAGCTGTGAGGGAGTCCCACTCCTCATAGAAATACACAGGCCTGCACGACAGTTCAGTTACACAAACCGAGATGGACAACTGGAAAGATATAGTTCCATTTTTATTATTGAAACCAGCAGATACTGTTTTTAATAATACTAAAATAAGGGTAATAATGTTTCTCACTCGTCCAGTAATAATGGTTTGGCCTGTTTCAGCTCTCTCATAAGTGGATCTTTTAAACAATAATGAAACACTTACTGTAATAAGTCTTAATCATACAAATGTAAGCCTTGTGTTGGAAACTAATATTCTGTTGATGGATGAAGCGAAAGAAAAACACCATTAGAGCCACAAGTAACACCTCATTAGTCTCAGTTTGTTCCTGACACGGTTTACAGTTAACAGTTTAAGTAAAAGTGACTCGCTTAAAACACAAAAAATGAGTTATTTCTTTATTTCTAGCATCTGTGGAGAGGTAGCTGGTGGTGAGAGGGAATCAAAGTGGCCGTCAACAATAAATCACCAAACCAATCAATAACTGATAAGAGGTGGTGAGCTCAGAGCATCACAACCACGGAGGCTGTTTCACTACGTGTTTAATGTGCTCTAACTTGTTTCAGGAGTCTGAGCTCGGCAGTTTTGTGCCGCTGGCTGTTTTGCGTATGTACTTCCAGCTGTGTGTGTTTGCAAGCTGTTGATTGCAGGCCAAGTGTTTGGGTTGATCCCGCTCGACTTTTACCTGCTTTTTTATGTAAAACTGATGCTTGATGAACCCGTGCCAGTTAAAAACAGTTCAAACTAGGAAAAAGCACTCAATTTGACCACAAAACCACAACTGGCGAACCCCCCTAACCCTCACTTCTGCCCAGCAGCTGAGAAGCTGGAACACAGGATCTTCTCAGGTACCGAGGCGTATTCATTCATCTGTAAACTTTAACCTACACTGTACATTTACTGCCTCTAGACCATTTCCTCTACGGTGGCTGCAGTCACTGTCTCTAACTCAACCACACAGCCATGGAGCCTCGATCATATGCATCGGTGTTCATGTGAAAATAGATCAGGAATACAACTGTTGTTTGCAGATTTCCTCGGCAGGCAAATGTGACCGGAGCAGTAGCTGATGCCGCCCCACTCCGGGTAGCGAACGTTCACGACTGAGAGGACGATGGAGCGTGAGATTGGTCGGGGAATCGGAGCGCTATTGCAGTCGCTTTACCGTACCATTGTGACAAAAAGAGAGCTGAGCCTGAAGGCAAAGCTCTCCATCTACCGGTCAGTCCTCGTTCCTGCTCTCACCTCTGGTCATGAGGGCTGGGTCAGGACCCACAGAACTAGATCACGAGTCCAAGCGGCCGACATGCGTTTTCACAGGAGGGAGGCTGGCGTCTCCCTTAGAGATAGGGTGAGAGGATCAGCCATCCGTGACGGACTCGGAGTAGAGCTGCTGCTGCTTTGGGCTGAAAGGAGCCAGTTGAGGTGGTTCATCTGGTAAGGGTGCCCCCCTGGGTGCCTGTTCCAGGTCGGACCAGCTGGGAGGAGGCCCCGGGGAAGACCCAGGACTAGGTGGAGAGATTATATCTCCAAAGTGGGAACGCCTCGGATCCCCCAGTCAGAGCTGGTTAATGTGGCCCAGGAAAGGGAAGTTTGGGGTCCCTGCTGGAACTGTTGGCCCTGAGACCCGACCCGGATAAGTGACCAAGAGAGGTCCTCAAGCATTAGGGATGGGAATCACTTGAGGACCTCCGATACAGTACTCAAGTCATGATACAATCTTATTCAATTTTAACCTTTTTTCAACCGCACATTATGCAGTTTGTCAACATCTGTTTTATCTAATAAGACTAATAAAAATAATATCTCAGAGTTTTCATTCACACATCCTGAGGTCAGAAATCCTACTACTATCCTACTAATCCTACCAGTTTCCTCGCCACAAAATTTTAGCGTAACTTTTGGGTGCTATTTAGAGTTCTTCCAGACAAGCTAACATGGCATGGTTGAGGTTTTCTAGTTTCATATGATACCATCTTTACTCTGTCACACTACAGTCTTTGAAAGACAGAGTAGCGCCCGTCAATAGTTTATGTAATAATAAACGATAAAATTATAGTTTTATTCACAAATTTAGGTTCAATGTTTTGGTGTAGCAGCAGCTCAGGTGGTTGACATAATTAAGGCTGGATTGATGGCAACACTGATTGCAAACAGATTGCTGCTGAATGCGAGTGAAACATGAGCCAACATGGACCAAAGTGTGAATGTAATGTCTTTGTGCTGAAACACTTCGGCCTCGGGGCACCTCTCCATCTGTTCAGCTTTATAAACACCTGGTATTACTTGGCATTGATCAGTGGGATCTGATCAGACAAGTGATCTGCTTTGTACCAAGACGGGAATTTGTACTTTATACTCCATGTAAAGATGTGATTTTACAGTTGATTTGACTGTTATCAGGCCATTAAATAGGCATTATCAGTCACTGTAAGCACCATAGATGTGGGTCATTAGAGACCTCCTACACCTACTACGCTGTAAAAGTGAAAGTTAAACTTAAAGGCAACACGTTCTGACATGTAAAACTGAATGAAACGTCACGTCTTGAACACAAACAAAAAGTACTTCTTTAGGTTTAGGACACAAAACTACAGCTTCTTTAGGTTTAGACAAAAAGACTACAACATCTTTAGGTTTAGGAAACAAAATTACAACTTCTTTAGGTTTAGGCGAAAAAACCCCACATCCACTCGTGCAGCAGGTAACAGTCACAGTGCACATGTTGAATCAGCATGAAGCTACCAATGACTGAGGGAAGCTGAGGTCTGAAAATCCCCCGTCGCCCTCCCACACCCCCCCACACACATGCATAAACCCACTGAGTCACTCCACGGATATAAGTCATCCTCTCGCAGACATAGCCAAGAGGACTTTTCCCGCTTAGTCTGGATGTCTGCGTACTTACAGCAGTATATCTTCAGCCCCCTCGTTTCCTACAGCCCCCACACAATTACACTCAGACCACCACCGTCTGTCTTTGTTTAAGCGTCTCTTGTCCTTTCTCTTAAGTCTTTCTCTCCCAGTGTTCCCCCTTTACCTCTCACCTCTTCACCCTTCTCTCTTTCTCTGCTCTACTTGTCCGATACAATCGGAGAGTGCAGCTGCATGGCCTGGTGGTCCTCAGTGGACGGGAACAGGAATGTCTAGTTCGGTGACACACCATCCAAACACATTTACATCCAATTACTTTTCTCCCCAAACATCCACCACATGCAGTATTATCAAGCTAATCCAGATCCATTTGCATGTCAGCACTTGTGTGTGTTTTATTCTGTTTTTCCGACTACGGTAACCAGCTCTGGTAGTGCGTCTTCGTGGCTAACGGCACGACATTGTGGTTCCACTTCAAGTCGATCTACTACAAGACTGCGTTATGTTCTTCATCAGCCTGCGTCAGGGGATTAAGGTTTTCAAAAAAACAAAAAGGAACCGTTGAAAAGCCAAAATGGTGGTAAGGTCGAGCTGGCAGACCAAGCAGGCGCCGTCTCTTTTCTTATAAAATCAGTGAAAGGACTGGAGCTCCAGATTTTTTAAACTGTGGCACCAATCGTCTTTAATTTTAACATTTTGCACAGATGAATACAACAATTATACAGTTTGAATTACTCAGGTTCTATAGTGTTTAACTGTGCATAACCTACGCAGCAATCAGCGCCTTAATTAACCACGTTAGGACAGAGGACATTTTTATTTTATGTCCATTCCCATTTATCAGAAGAATATGGAGTTGGATGCTTTCTCAAACCAAAACCAGGCAGCAACCTGGTGTGGGAGTTGACTGTGTTTCCGTCTGAGACCTTTAACCCTTTCACAGTGATCTTATTCAGCGTTTGGTCGTACGTAGCTCCGCCCTCTCGTCTCACTTCTGGCTGCAAAGATGGCGACGGCCAAAACGGCCTTCAAAACCGTGGGCCGCAGAGCAGGGGATGACGTCACAGTGATTACATCCACTTCTTATATGTACACAGTCTATAACTAAAACCAAATCCAGAAGCATATGTGTAGCATTTACAGCCTAAAATACTAATAATTTACAGATTAAAGAGAAAAAACCCACACCTTTCACCTGTTGGTCCTCACAACAGGAAAGAAGAAGCAGAGCAGTCTGAAGGAAACAAAACTACAACTCTAGGTTTAGACAATAAAACTACAACTCTTTAGGTTTAGACAATAAAACTACAACATCTTTAGGTTTAGACAATAAACTACAACTTCTTTAGCTTTAGACAATAAAACTACAACTCTAGGTTTAGACAATAAAACTACAACTCTTCAGGTTTAGACAATAAAACTACAGCTTCTTTAGGTTTAGACAATAAAACTACAACTCTTTAGGTTTAGACAATAAAACTACAACTCTTTAGGTTTAGACAATAAAATTACAACTCTAGGTTTAGACAATAAAACTACAACTCTAGGTTTAGACAATAAAACTACAACATCTTTAGGTTTAGACAATAAAACTACAACTCTAGGTTTAGACAATAAAACTACAACTCTAGGTTTAGACAATAAAACTACAACATCTTTAGGTTTAGACAATAAAACTACAACTCTTCAGGTTTAGACAATAAAACTACAACTCTTCAGGTTTAGACAATAAAACTACAACTCTTCAGGTTTAGACAATAAAACTACAGCTTCTTTAGGTTTAGACAATAAAACTACAACTCTTTAGGTTTAGACAATAAAACTACAACTCTTTAGGTTTAGACAATAAAATTACAACTCTTTAGGTTTAGACAATAAAACTACAACGTCTTTAGCTTTAGATAATGAAACTACAACTTCTTTAGGTTTAGACAATAAAACTACAACATCTTTAGGTTTAGACAATAAAACTATAACTTCTTTAGCTTTAGACAATAAAACTACAACTCTTTAGGTTTAGGCAATAAAACTATAACTTCTTTAGCTTTAGACAATAAAACTACAACATCTTTAGGTTTAGACAATAAAACTACAACTTCTTTAGGTTTAGACAATAAAACTACAACGTCTTTAGCTTTAGACAATGAAACTACAACATCTTTAGGTTTAGACAATAAAACTACAACTTCTTTAGGTTTAGACAATAAAACTACAACGTCTTTAGCTTTAGACAATGAAACTACAACTCTTTAGGTTTAGACAATAAAACTACAACTTCTTTAGGTTTAGACAATAAAACTACAACGTCTTTAGCTTTAGACAATAAAACTACAACTTCTTTAGGTTTAGACAATAAAACTACAACTTCTTTAGGTTTAGACAATAAAACTACAACATCTTTAGGTTTAGACAATAAAACTACAACTTCTTTAGGTTTAGACAATAAAACTACAACTTCTTTAGGTTTAGACAATAAAACTATAACTTCTTTAGCTTTAGACAATAAAACTACAACATCTTTAGCTTTAGACAATGAAACTACAACTCCTTAGGTTTAGACAATAAAACTACAACTCTTTAGGTTTAGACAATAAAACTACAACTTCTTTAGGTTTAGACAATAAAACTACAACTTCTTTAGGTTTAGACAATAAAACTACAACGTCTTTAGCTTTAGACAATGAAACTACAACTTCTTTAGGTTTAGACAATAAAACTACAACTTCTTTAGGTTTAGACAATAAAACTACAACGTCTTTAGCTTTAGACAATGAAACTACAACTCTTTAGGTTTAGACAATAAAACTACAACGTCTTTAGCTTTAGACAATGAAACTACAACTTCTTTAGGTTTAGACAATAAAACTACAACGTCTTTAGCTTTAGACAATGAAACTACAACGTCTTTAGCTTTAGACAATAAAACTACAACTCTTTAGGTTTAGGCAATAAAACTATAACTTCTTTAGCTTTAGACAATAAAACTACAACATCTTTAGGTTTAGACAATAAAACTACAACTTCTTTAGGTTTAGACAATAAAACTACAACGTCTTTAGCTTTAGACAATGAAACTACAACATCTTTAGGTTTAGACAATAAAACTACAACTTCTTTAGGTTTAGACAATAAAACTACAACGTCTTTAGCTTTAGACAATGAAACTACAACTCTTTAGGTTTAGACAATAAAACTACAGCTTCTTTAGGTTTAGACAATAAAACTACAACGTCTTTAGCTTTAGACAATGAAACTACAACTCTTTAGGTTTAGACAATAAAACTACAACTTCTTTAGGTTTAGACAATAAAACTACAACATCTTTAGGTTTAGACAATAAAACTATAACTTCTTTAGCTTTAGACAATAAAACTACAACTCTTTAGGTTTAGGCAATAAAACTATAACTTCTTTAGCTTTAGACAATAAAACTACAACATCTTTAGGTTTAGACAATAAAACTACAACTTCTTTAGGTTTAGACAATAAAACTACAACGTCTTTAGCTTTAGACAATGAAACTACAACATCTTTAGGTTTAGACAATAAAACTACAACTTCTTTAGGTTTAGACAATAAAACTACAACGTCTTTAGCTTTAGACAATGAAACTACAACTCTTTAGGTTTAGACAATAAAACTACAACTTCTTTAGGTTTAGACAATAAAACTACAACGTCTTTAGCTTTAGACAATAAAACTACAACTTCTTTAGGTTTAGACAATAAAACTACAACTTCTTTAGGTTTAGACAATAAAACTACAACATCTTTAGGTTTAGACAATAAAACTACAACTTCTTTAGGTTTAGACAATAAAACTACAACTTCTTTAGGTTTAGACAATAAAACTATAACTTCTTTAGCTTTAGACAATAAAACTACAACATCTTTAGCTTTAGACAATGAAACTACAACTCCTTAGGTTTAGACAATAAAACTACAACTCTTTAGGTTTAGACAATAAAACTACAACTTCTTTAGGTTTAGACAATAAAACTACAACTTCTTTAGGTTTAGACAATAAAACTACAACGTCTTTAGCTTTAGACAATGAAACTACAACTTCTTTAGGTTTAGACAATAAAACTACAACTTCTTTAGGTTTAGACAATAAAACTACAACGTCTTTAGCTTTAGACAATGAAACTACAACTCTTTAGGTTTAGACAATAAAACTACAACGTCTTTAGCTTTAGACAATGAAACTACAACTTCTTTAGGTTTAGACAATAAAACTACAACGTCTTTAGCTTTAGACAATGAAACTACAACGTCTTTAGCTTTAGACAATAAAACTACAACTTCTTTAGGTTTCACAACAGGAGAGAGGTAGCGGTAGAGGTCTGAAGGAGGTCAAGGTGCCGCCTGCAGTAAGAAGTGAGGCCTACTGTTTGTCTTTATTGCAGAAGGTAACTGTGGCAGCCAGCCACTGATGAGCTGGTGGTACGTTGGTGTTACCTCTCAGAGGCAGTTTGATTGAACAGTTTATTCAGGCTGAGCCTTGTAACTCACACTGACTAGTCCACTGGATTCCCTCTGGATCGGCTGTTAAGTGGCGTTCTGTGGCTGGTTTCTCGCTCTCTTTGGTTAATATCTGACCATCGTAGGACAGCGAGTAACATGGCTCACAAGGAAAGGAACCTGAGGTTACAAAACTCCAGTAAACAGTCAATGTGTGAACAAAACGTCATGTTTTTTTTTTATCATAAATGGTGTATTTTAGTGTATTTTCATTAAGTTGTTAAGAGTAATAGAATACATTCAGTTGCATCTGTCTATGGGATTTTTGTTATAATGGGGATTTTGCCTTTGAAATTAAGATGTTACACTACACAAGGATAAAAAAAATCTATTTATTCACATTCCTTAGCTTCTGACCCTTCAAATGAGACCAAATATTAGCATGTAAGCCTTATGGATGAGTCCTGATTTAATTTGGGTAGTTACTTTAGGCGTTTTTTCCAAGCTGGAGGGTTTAACAGGTCAGTCACTGAGAAGTCTGAGTTCGTTTGTGCTTCTTATCAGTTTAGAAGATTGTGCATCACGATATCTATGATATATGATTTCATCGCAATATGATTCCACTGAAATGTGATAAATTATCATATTGTATTATTGCCCAGAAAATGTATGATTCAGTTGTTCTCATTGTCTTTTCTGTAACAGGGTAAAACCCTGTGATCTGCAGGCCTGGCTCTGTCCAAAGACACATGTGATCCATCTACCAGCGCCTCTAAAAGTCACTAACATGTTATATCTTGTTTGGCTAATCTGTACAAAAATCCAGGTTTTGGTTTTACACTTGGAAAGAGAGTCAGGTAAGCTGTTCCTCCCTGCTTCGAAGATGTTATCCTAAGCTAAGCTAACCATCTGCTAGCCCCCAATTTGTGATATATTAGCTCGCGTTTGTCTCACAGGGATAACCACTGGTTTCTCGAAAAGAAAATCCGTCAGCGTTGTTCGAAATCCCCAAACAGAGTTTAGCTCACCACCGGGACGACAGAAGCAACATTCCTGAGGACAAATATAGGTCATGTCTGACCAAAAGCCACATGTAAAGGCCTGTTGCTGCAGCGTGTTGCTGTCTGTAAGACATCCCAGCTGTTGTAGCTAACAGGTGCTGGCTAGCAGGACGCGCTGATCATGGCTCCTTACTGCAAAGCTCCTTAAAGCCATTTGATCCAACAATCTCCAATCTCTTTCCAACGAGTTGAACTATTTTTGACTTATAGTACTTGCATGGAAATGCTACGGCCCCAGGGTATTGGTCATGATCATGAAACAGTGAGGCGAATCCATTCAAGCTCAGAGGAAAAAGAAGCCTAGTATGCAGGCTGGTGTATAATGGGTGTATCACTAGATCAGGATTAAGATATCTGATGAATCCATTGTGAAATCTGTATTTTTTAAACTTAAACTACCCACATAAATAGGCTCTGGCACAAACAGACAGTCCACCAAGTCCAGAACAGATGCTTGGGTTCGGTTTACTGATAAACTTCAATTATGCGGTTTAGATGCTCTTACCTTGTACGGCAGCTGGATTCTCACGATATTAACGATACCACGCAAATATGACAGGATCACAATATCACGCAAAAATCCATCATGTCAGGCTTCAAGTAAAGGCCTTTACACACTGGGGGTTTGATGAATAAATGACACGAACATGCAAAAACACTCGCCTGAGAATATTACGTGTCCAGGGCTTTTATTGTGAAGGTAAGAACCGAAGGCTGGTTCTGAGCTGCTTTTGTCAAGGTTGAAAACGCTAATTAACACAAAGTTTGCAGTTTTGGTTCGGACTATGGAGCCTTCACATTGTGGACGAGACGTCACCCATTGGATAGTGGCCTGACATTCTGAGGCCTTGAGTTTGGCATTTTGGCCATCGCCATCTTGGTTTTTGACCATCTTATTTATGTTGGCGCAACTCTGCCTGTTCTGCAGAACGCGATTGATTGATGGTTTTATTTGTGATGTGGAAGCTCACAAAAACTGACCTCATTCTGAAAAAAGGCGGCTCCTGAAGAGGTTAGCAGAGATGCTGCTACAGCATCGGTTCTATCAGAACTGAGAATTTCTTCATTGAAAGAAAAGCAAAGAACGACACTGGAGACTTTTCTCGATAGCAAAGATGCTTTTGCTCTTCTCCTGACTGGCTTCAGCAAGAGTTTGATTGACAGATGGATCATCCATCACCTGCCAAGTATTTTCTGAAAGTGCCTCCCTCTTTTCCAAACACTATCCAATGACAGTTTCTCACATGGTTCTATGTAACGAACCATCTGGCATGACGGTGATATAAAAACTGAGGATGACAAGTGGTGAGTGTGAGAAGGGCAGAGCATTAAGACTGAGGTGAAGAGGAAAGAAGGGAAAACTATTAAACATAAAGGGAGAAAAAGTTTTGGCAGCAGTTTATCTCCTGGAAATTATGATCCAATGTATGTTGGCTCTGCATGTAGATTCCTCTGTGGGGCACAAACTGTATTTAATGGGAACAGTGAGTGAGTGATGACGATAATGATGTGACAAAGATGTAAGTGATGGAGAAGGATGATGTCGATCGAGGTGTCGGCATGAGATGAGGATGGTAATGAGGATGTAGGCTGGAGTGATGGATGGGGGTGTACTGACATAATAATGGAAACAGTGTACGAAGGAAGAAAGGAGGGAGGAAGAGGGAAGGAAAGAAGCCCAGCTGGACAGGAATAGATAAAAAAGAAAGATGAGAAACTGCTGCAGGAGGAGAAAGAAGGAGAGATATGAGTATGAAAGAAACATCACAATGATGTTTTAATTATAAACCACTGTGTGGAGAAAACAGAAGAGAAAGAAAAACACTGTACTGGCCGAGTTTAATCTCAGCAGGTTCAAGTGATGTTTGTTTAACGGACAAATAAAACTCAAAAAGCTCAGAAGAAATGAACTGCTGATATTGCATGTTAAATCTGATAACTGACTCTCCAGGGACAGGTCTCCATTTCCTAAAGCAATGTCTCATGTCCACATTTACGCTCCAGTCCAGGGAAACGCAGAGAAATTCACAACGCTGGAAGATTCGCCACACGATTCGGCCGCCGCAGACCGGCGTGGCTTCAGATAAGCTTTGGATAAAGATGGAAAATTAGAAGAGAGAGGAGTGGAGAAGAGGTAGAGAAAGAGATGGTGTGGTAGTGGCCACAAGAGTAACATGTCTTTCAATGAGTTTTATTATACTGTGTGGAGGCGAAGCAGTAAGAAAACGTCCTCACTGATCCTGGCTGGACTTGAAACATCGTTTTCGGCCGCCGCCATGTTGGTTTTTTGCAACCAGAAGTGACAAGAGGGTGGAGCTAAGTACAACTGAACACTGAAGAAGACATTTTTAGGCGACCAAAATGTTACAGTTTAACTTTCATGAGGTGAAAACACACAGTGAAAGGGTTAAAGTTGTGAGACAAAAACACTGACAACGCCGTGATAGCAACCTGTCAATCAGCAGGTAGCCCCGCCCTACAGCATCCCCTGCTTTCTGGTCTATCTGACTCTAGATGGACCATAATCTAGTAAATGATCATCCTGCTGTACTGAAGAAGACTGAAACTAGAGACTGAGACCATAAACTGATGTTTCCGGTGTTTACTGAGGTAATCAATCAGAGAGGAGGATCATTTTCTAGAGACTCTATAGACCCAGAGGAGTCGTACACACGTAAAGCTCATTAACTTCAAATCGTAAGCATTTACTGTAAATAAATGTGCATCCCGCCTCGGAAACCATAAGTTTAATTATAGCATAAACATCAACTTGCAGACACTTGAAACTTGCTTGAGGCATGTTGAATCTGTCAAGGTGAACAATAAGTCTGCTTATTTTTACTTTATCATCGCTGAAACCATTTTAAAGACTTTCTCGCATCACTTTCAGGATGTGAAGTACACGGCGGAGAAATCAACCCAGTACACAAGTTTACCATTTGTGACCTCAGTAGCTTCCTGTGTGAAAACAGTATAAATGTGTTTAAGTGTGTGCAGTTACATTTTTCATGCTAGACCTCATAATGACTTCCTATAGGGTCTGAAATCAATTTAGAAACACATGAAGTGCTTTGTTAAATGGTCATCAATAGAGTACACGATTTAAAGTGAGTGGGTTAGACTCTGGAAAAGCAGCAGAGTGGGATTTAGCAGAAGAAAAGCCTGCTGCCCGGCTCCTGATGCTTTGGATCTTGTTTGTGACATACTGTACACGGACACATGGAGCACATGCACAGTTGTGTTTTGCATGCACGCACTGATTTAACACGAGACAAGCAAAGCTCCAAGGAAGGCTGGAAAACAGCAGGGGAGAGGAAGACAGGCTAGCACCGGGAGATTTAGGATGGCATGTGTTTGACGAAGCTCAGGTATTCAGGTCTGAAGCCGTCGGCCCTGAAGGGGGCCCGGAACCGTCCCTCTTCGACCCCGCTGCCCTCAGTTTAAGAAACGCCACTGTCACATCTGTACCCCTTGACTCAGTTTGCCAATACATCAGCTCTCAGCCTCCAGTAGCAGTGATGGATAACGCTCCGAGACAGGGTCAGGGGTCAACACCGTGTCCGCGGCAGGACTTTCGTATTATCGATGGATCAGATGTTGTCTCCTGGGTCTCAGCTGCACTGTGTGTTTCTTTACTATCAGTGTGGTAATTAATGGCTGCATGTGCTTGACTTCTTTCAGTTTTTGTTTTTGGCAGAAATGGCGGTCAGTCCGCTTTGATTGATTTCCAAGAATTCCTTGGATTTCTTTTATCCTCGTTCTACCACATGTACTGCAGACAACCGGCTGTGTGCTGCATGTGCGTGAAGCCAGATTCAACAGTGAACAGCAGTCATTTTGTTTTTACTTCCTCCAGTTTAGGTTGAAGGTTCAAAACCGGCTCCCCAAACCTTTAGTTTAAGGTAAGAGGAGGCCTGTGTTAAGATCTATGGATTTGTGAAGACGTTTCTGCTTTGTATAAATAAATAAAATAAAATGGTGATTTTGTCTGCAGGGTGCTGAAATTTCTGTCTTTCACCAGATGAATGTGATGAAATGTAAAAGTGAGAAGAAGAAGATCATGTGTCATGATTGAAAGCCTCCAGCTACTCAGTGGACCTGGAGGTGAAATTTAATCATTTATCCAACAACAGAAGAGTTTTGTGATTTTCAGACATATCTAAAGAGTACAATCTCATCTCAAGGGCTGCAGTCAAACAGGTCAAAAAACTACGTACTAATGTCACTTTTCCTTGACCTTGAGGTCATGAGGTCCTGAGGCTGACAGCACTGTGCAGCGGCAGATGTTTATTTATTAATGGATTTTTCAATCAACTTCATTTACAGTCACAAACTCGATGCTGTTCAATTCATTTAGCGATTACTGTCCAAAACAGAAACTCGCCTCTAAGGGACGTTTCCAGTTTACTCATAATGTAAAATGAAACAGCAACGGTGGATGTTATTGACACCTGAATGGTGCGTCCCTTTAAATGCTGCTTCTGCAAGGAATTGTGGGAAGGATGGTCCAATGTATCCCATACTAAAGGAGATAAGAAAGGAAGCAATGATGCATCTTTCCTTCGCGTTTAGAGAACTCGACCATCTGATGATTATTTTCAAATATAACAGATTCATCGTTTGCACTATAAAATGTCAGAAAACAGAGAAAATGTTTGTCCAAGGTGATGTCAGTAAACGTCAGCATTCAGTTTAATATGATAGAAATCAGAAGCAGGAAGTCTCCATATATGCGAGGCTGAAACAGCATTTTCTGCCTTTAACGATCGATTATAACAATAGTTATCAGGCGATTATTTCTGTCGATCAACTAATCGATTAGGTGACCAATCACTGCAGCTCACCTTAAATGCCACTTAGACACTTTGGGAAAGACTAGTCCATCGACCGTTACCACGCTGTCTCCATCAGCTTCGTCTTCTGTTTCATGGTCGAGAATGATGCTTCACTTTTAGTCCTTCAAAATAAAGTCAGCAAGGTGACCTTGAGCTGGGACTGTTTGTCAAGAGTTAACGTTGATGCTCGACCAAAAAAAAGTACAATGCTATGATTCAATCTGAAAGCAGATTTCTGAGAAGCTGTTTTATCTGTTTAGCCGTCACGCTCCACTTAGGTCTCTAATCAAAAGGCCATGTCCTCAAAGCTCCAGCGGCCTTTCTTTGTCTCACACTGATGCATTGTGGGTTCGATATCTCCAAATCTTAGTCATGTCACAGCAAAATATTTGGCTTGACACTGCTGATGCGAAACAGCTGTTCTGACATCAGCGGTCAGGGTGTGGACAGACAGCAGCGAAACGCTCTGTTGAACTGCTGCAAAACGATGCTCGGTGAGATCGATGGCATTTGGGATGTGTGAGGGATGAGTGGACGCTCTGTTTCAATCATCTGCTCCGTTTGTCTCTTGTTTGTCATAAGAAAGACCTTTGTGTTTAACAAATCAGCGATCAAATGACTCTTCTATTGAGGAGCCACTGAAATGACCCGCAGATAAAACCCTGAACTGCACATTGTTAAATCACAAAGCTCTGACAGCAGTCGGAGACACGTGATTCTGAAATTTACCATCAAGGGGGATAAAGGATAGTTTATAAAAGTAAAATGATCCTTTAATAAGTTTAAAATTCAGCATCAGTAAGTTTTAAATCAATGAACGATTGACTCAATGTTAAAACACAGACACTAGTGTGTAGCTCATGAAGATAATGGTGCACATTTGAAAGGCCCATTGACTGTGATGATCAGCATTTTTTATACTTCATGGCTGTAATGGATGTAATGTGATTGGCCTCCGAGACGTTGGGCGTGTCGGACAACGGCGGACGTGACGGCGGCACACCGCCGTCGTCTTAGACTCAGCCAGGAACCAGCAGGTGGGTTCTCCGGCTCCAGCATTTTCATTTGCGCACATATTGTTCTCATATGGGATACTATGAGAATGTGGTTCCACTGGTGTTATCTGGTTTTAAGCACGTGTTTTAGGGCTGGGCCTGTTTCTGTGCACTTCACAGAGCAACACATTCAGCTGCATGAAGCTGTTCCGTACTGTAATTAGTTAAAATGAGCAATTTGCATTTTTAAATATCAATCTCACCCATAACTTGGAATGAGGGGTCAACACACGTATGACGTACATCTGAGCACCAGCAGTGAGGTCCAGTCGCTCAGACCACGTTCAGAGGTGGTCTGGGTTACAACGAAGGGCCGCCTACTCAACTGACGAGGCGATCCACAACAGCTTATGATGGATCAGTGTTTCCCTGCATCCGCTCTGCAGCCACGCTGTGACCAGCTCACACGATCATCAATAACCGTGCTGTTGTGTTTCAAACAGCAGAGGTGGTCCACAGCAGTTATAAACAGGCTCCGTGGTGAAGTCTGTGGTTTTAGCGGAGCTAGACTAGAGGACCTGGAGTTAAAACAGATCGGTGATGCTGTTTTGTTTTAGGTGTGAACTGATGTATTTAGAGCTGTCCACTTATGATCACATTTCCCAAGACACTTGTAATTTCCCGGTCTGAACAGAGCCGTATCACCACATGCAGTTCCCACATAAACCCACGAAAAGACCAAAAAGCAAAGCATACCTCCATCTGTTGGGGTCTATTTTAAGACTCAGATCAATACACATTTGGCAGGTAGGTTGTAGGTGTGGAAGAAGCTGCCATCTAATCCAGGGGAGGCCACACCGAGGAAAAGGATGTCCAGTATGAGGGTTACATGGACAATACTTCTACAGTAAGTAGGTCAATCAAAATATCTAGTTTGGGCCATCCCTGTGGGATGTTGGCCCACTCTTCCTTGGCGAAGGCCTCAAGCTGGGTCAGGTTGGTGGGTTTCCTAGCCATCACTCTGGTCTTCAAGTCTCACCACAAGTTCTCGGTTGGACTGAGGTCAGGGCTCTGACTTGGCCATTCTAGGACACTGACACCATTGTCCTTGAACCATTTCTTCACTACCTGGGCGGTGTGTTTCAGATCATTGTCCTTGAACCATTTCTTCACTACCTGGGCAGTGTGTTTCAGATCATTGTCCTTGAACCATTTCTTCACTACCTGGGCAGTGTGTTTCAGATCGTTGTCCTTGAACCATTTCTTCACTACCTTGGCGGTGTGTTTCAGATCATTGTCCTTGAACCATTTCTTCACTACCTGGGCGGTGTGTTTCAGATCGTTGTCCTTGAACCATTTCTTCACTACCTGGGCGGTGTGTTTCAGATCATTGTCCTTGAACCATTTCTTCACTACCTGGGCGGTGTGTTTCAGATCGTTGTCCTTGAACCATTTCTTCACTACCTGGGCGGTGTGTTTCAGATCGTTGTCCTTGAACCATTTCTTCACTACCTGGGCGGTGTGTTTCAGATCATTGTCCTTGAACCATTTCTTCACTACCTGGGCGGTGTGTTTCAGATCATTGTCCTTGAACCATTTCTTCACTACCTGGGCGGTGTGTTTCAGATCATTGTCCTTGAACCATTTCTTCACTACCTGGGCGGTGTGTTTCAGATCGTTGTCCTTGAACCATTTCTTCACTACCTTGGCGGTGTGTTTCAGATCATTGTCCTTGAACCATTTCTTCACTACCTGGACGGTGTGTTTCAGATCGTTGTCCTTGAACCATTTCTTCACTACCTGGGCGGTGTGTTTCAGATCATTGTCCTTGAACCATTTCTTCACTACCTGGGCGGTGTGTTTCAGATCATTGTCCTTGAACCATTTCTTCACTACCTTGGCGGTGTGTTTCAGATCATTGTCCTTGAACCATTTCTTCACTACCTGGGCGGTGTGTTTCAGATCATTGTCCTTGAACCATTTCTTCACTACCTGGGCGGTGTGTTTCAGATCGTTGTCCTTGAACCATTTCTTCACTACCTGGGCGGTGTGTTTCAGATCGTTGTCCTTGAACCATTTCTTCACTACCTGGGCGGTGTGTTTCAGATCATTGTCCTTGAACCATTTCTTCACTACCTGGGCGGTGTGTTTCAGATCATTGTCCTTGAACCATTTCTTCACTACCTTGGCGGTGTGTTTCAGATCATTGTCCTTGAACCATTTCTTCACTACCTGGACGGTGTGTTTCAGATCATTGTCCTTGAACCATTTCTTCACTACCTGGACGGTGTGTTTCAGATCATTGTCCTTGAACCATTTCTTCACTACCTGGGCGGTGTGTTTCAGATCATTGTCCTTGAACCATTTCTTCACTACCTGGGCGGTGTGTTTCAGATCGTTGTCCTTGAACCATTTCTTCACTACCTGGGCAATGTGTTTCAGATCATTGTCCTTGAACCATTTCTTCACTACCTTGGCGGTGTGTTTCAGATCGTTGTCCTGCTGGTACGTCCAGTTGTGTCCAAGCTGGAGTTTCTCAGCAGATTCTTTAAAGTTTCCATCAAGGATCGTGATGTAATCCTCCTTTTTCATGGTTCCTTGGATCTTTACGAGGTTCCCTGTGCCACTGAAGAGAAGCATCCTCACAGCATTATGCTTCCACCACCAGACTTGACGGTGGTCACAGTGTTCTTGGGCTTGATGCTTCTCCTTTCTTCTTCCAGACATACTGAACATCCATATGGCCAAATAACTCCAACTTCGTCTCATCAGACCACAGGATGGTTGACCAAAAGCTGGGATGTTGCTTCAGGAGAGCTTCACCATGCTTCTTTCTGAGCAGAGGTGTCTTCTGAGGCCTACGTCCATGGAGACCTCCTCTGTAAAGACTCGCTCGATGGTGGACCGTGACAGCTTTGTCCCTGTCTGGCTGAGTGTTTCCATTAGGGCCTTGGTTGTGGTCTGGGGGTTGTTGTTGACCTCCCGGGAGATTTTCCTGGTAAGTTTGGGGGACACCTTACGTTTCCTGCCACGCCCGCTGAGGTTTTTAACAGTATTGAACCTCTTGTGCTTGTTGATGATGCTCTGGACGGTCGACACAGGGACATCAGACTGCTTTGAAATGGCCTTGTAAGCTTTTCCTTCATTGTGGACTCACAAGACGCTGACGTAAGTCTCTACTGAGCTCTTTCTTCTTTACCATGAGGACCAGAAATTGGGAATGACCAGAACATTTTTCCTCAATTTATACTTTTCTGAAAAGATGCTATTTATAATTTTTTGAAATCATTGTTTAAAACTTGGTCAATAACAAAGCTAATTTTCCATTGTAACATCTTGAAATAACTACAGGCCAAAGATTCATACATTTTGTTGGGATATTGTCAGGGGTATGAATAATTCTGAACATGAGCAAAACATCTCTTTTGGCCATATCTATTAAAATACAAATAAAGTTCAACCAACTCGTATGTGGATTTGTGCATAACAACAAGTAGAAAACAGATACACAAGAAGTACCATCATAGTAACTTTTACAAAGGAGGAATCTAAAAAAGATTGTTATTTTCCATGAGGTATGAATAATTTTGAGGACAAGTGTAGAAATATAGAGAAAATTGTAAATCAATGAACAGCACTAATCAATGGCAGATATTGTCCCTCCCAGGTTCTGACTTTAGCATCAACAATCTGCTCCAATCAGAACATGACAAACTGCAGCCCAACAGGCAACAACAGCTGTCAGTGTGTCAGAGTGCTGACTGGACTAGGACTTGATCCAGACTGACTGGGACTATCAGAAAGTGGGCATGTCTGTAAAGGGGAGACTGGTGGGGACCCAGAGAACCCATTTACATCCACACATCTGGAGGTCAGAGGTCAACGGACCCCTTTGATAGTGGGGTCCGCACAGTTTTTCCTCGCCAACATTAAGATCAGAGTGTTATTTAACCTCCTTTGTGACAAGCGTTAACATTGGTACCAGTTTGATTCATCAGGTTATATATCTTCTCTCTATCTTAAAAACTGAGCCGCTACGACCAAAAAAAGTAACAAGTTAAAGAAATTGGCGCGATAAAGAATTTGCGTTAATTATCATTAACTTTAACAGTACTGGTTAAATTATATCTGTATGTTTTTAACTTCTGCTTTAAAGCTGAGACACTACGACCCAAAAATAACTACGACCCAAAAATCACTACGACCCAAAAATCACAAGTTGTGCCAATGCATTAAAGAAGTTAGAGGTGTTAAAAAACTTGCTTGTTATTATCGCGTTAACCCTGACAGCCCTACTTGTTAGTGGGATCAGTTCATTGTTAGCTCTGGTGTTTGCATTGCTTTTGCTGATATGCAGAATATCACATTTCGTATCCTTTAAGACTTCATTAATGGAGACAGAAGTTAAAGCGAGGTGACGCTCATGGTTTTCTAGGAGAACTGTAACTGGATGTATGAGCCTCCACAGACTCTAAATGTTGGCGTAACCAGAATAAATCAGAAGGTCATCACACGATGTAAGGCACAATGACGCGCCCGTAGCGACAGGGTTATTTAGCGTGACAAACATCAGCCGAAGAAAGACGTGGGCCTCTGAGCAGCAGCTCCTTATCTCACTCTGCTTTACAGTCGGCTATTCAAGCGCTGATGTCAGTCACTGACCGGCTGTATGCACACATGTATCGGAGGGGTGGAGGGCTGCAGCGCTGTTAGTGATTTCCAGCTGATACACAAACACAAAAGCCCTCTGTGTCTG
Source organism: Pterois miles (assembly GCA_947000775.1). NCBI lineage: Eukaryota > Metazoa > Chordata > Actinopteri > Perciformes > Scorpaenidae > Pterois > Pterois miles. The sequence goes on along the minus strand of CAMQGK010000478.1, from coordinate 3,553,285 downwards.
GCGTCACCCACCCTCCTTCCCTTGTTGCTGTCCAGGACCCCCCCCCCCCCGATACTTCTTCAGCATCAGCTGTTTGTTTAAAACAAAGCACAAGAAGCTTCAGTGCTCTCACGATACATGTATTAAATGCCAGACTGATATGATCTTTGGGGAATTTCCACAAAGCAGAAAACTCCCTTCAGATGAACAACTTATTGGCCAGTTTTAAGTCGTACTTATAGACGCAGCCCATTCCCAGGGAGTTTCAAAACTCATATAACAGTCAGCATTCCTGCAGCACCTGTGCAGCTTTAACCTGCGCTGACTCTGCTTAAAGCACAATGTGGCTTTGCTTCTCCACATCACGTTTCCTGCTCCAGTCATGTGCTGCTGGTCTGAAACAAGTACTGCAGAGACGAGAATGTACAGACAGACAGCCAGCCAGCCAATAGATGCTCTTATGTTGGCATTCAAGATTTTCATTTTTACCTCATTTATGTCAGCACTGCAAAACGTTCGACGTTCGTCATTATCACACATAGCACACAGACTGATGTGCACAATATCGGCTCCTGAAAGAGGGTCGTTCAGCTTTCTGAGAATGTATAAAATAACCTGGATTACGTTTGTTTCTCATAAATATGTTGATCCGCGTAGGAAGGAGGTCGGATTAAGGATCGGGTTAACCCGTAACCCTGGTACCCAGAGCCGGTGGGACTGGGTTAACCCGTGACCCTGGTACCCAGAGCCGGTGGGACCGGGTTAACCCGTGACCCTGGTACCCAGAGGCGGTGGGACCGGGTTAACCCGTAACCCTGGTACCCAGAGCCGGTGGGACCGGGTTAACCCGTGACCCTGGTACCCAGAGGCGGTGGGACCGGGTTAACCCGTGACCCTGGTACCCAGAGGCGGTGGGACCGGGTTAACCCGTAACCCTGGTACCCAGAGCCGGTGGGACCGGGTTAACCCGTAACCCTGGTACCCAGAGCCGCTGGGACCGGGTTAACCCGTAACCCTGGTACCCAGAGCCGGTGGGACCGGGTTAACCCGTAACCGTGTTACCCAGAGCCGGTGGGACCGGGTTAACCCGTAACCATGGTACCCAGAGCCGGTGGCGCCCCGTGTGAAGCTACGTCATCAGATTTTAATCATGATGTTGTTTTGTTCGGTTTCTTGTTTTGTTGCAGTTTCATCAAACCAAACCAGTGTGTTTTTTTACTAAACCTAGGAAAGTTTGTTTTGTTTTATTGCAATTTATAACGTTATCTGTGCGTTTAAAAGTGTTAAAACTGTTAAAAAGTGTGACTGTATTCTGGGAGAAAATAGAGGAATGCAATTTAGTTGTATGGGAAAATTTTGTAGGAGATCATAATACAGTTATTGTTATTTTATTTTTATTGTTGTTATTTTTTTGCTGACCCCAGATGAGTTTCAACTAAATTTTAAACAGTGATTCAATCACAAGTTAAAGATTTCACAGCTGTTTAAGAAATGGGGAGATCGAACCAGAGAAAATCTGATATTTTTATTACTGGTGTTTTGAGTTATATAAGAAGTACTTTAGGAAGGAAACGTACTTTCTCCTGGATCAGAGTCACAGTTTAAAACAGTGGTAAACTGAACCAAAACACAAAAAACTACTCGGTTGTTTCACAAAGACATCTTGGTTTGGCTCAAAATAAGTATGTTGGTACATTACATGAATTCAAATAAGTCAACTTTGACTTTGGGTTTCCTAGGGAACCGTCTCCTGAGTGAAAGCTCATCCATCCCGACATCCTACCTGTTGATGATTATGATCACGTTGATTACAAACATATTTACAACTCAACTCAAAAACAAACGTCATCCAGGAGAAAATTCATTTGTAGTTGTAGGAGACCAGGCAGATAAAAAGGCAGTTTGCTCATCATTGACCATACATGTACAACTGCTTTTGTTGTAAGTGAGGATTTTGGTATTTTTATTCAGCATTAAATAAAACAAAATTCAATAATTTACCATGATGGCTTAAGGAAAATATTTCCCCTCAGCTGGTCGAGCGGCAGAAAGTGAAACTGGTCTGAACTCACTGAGTTCGATTTGATGTGGTTCCCTAGTTATCCCTAGTTAAAGAGGAAACACATCTCTTTCTGATACCCAGAATAAAAGTTTTATTGCTCTTGATGAAACATGTGTGAACAATAACGAACATGATTATGGATTGCAACACACTCAGCTAACACCTGCTAAAGGAGAATAACACTCGTTCTAATGACTTTCTGATGCAGCAGTTGGTGAGTGTCAACTGTTATTTCATATTTCACACAGATTTGTGCTGTTGACAGTGCTGAGAGCAAACTGCCTCCACAGCGCTGATCTTTGAGGCTCTGGAGAGTCAAACATGGAGGGAGCTACTGTAGTAATTAGCACTGTTACACCATCCAGTTTATTTAACGTCCCCTGTTAGAGACTGTCTATAAGAAGTGGACAGAGTCACCGAGAGGTCACCCATTGGTGTCTGGACTGCGTCTATATCTTGGTTTCTGGGCATTGCAATTTTTTTTCCAGGCGCCAGTTTGGTTTTTGGTTGTCGCAATCTTGGTTTTTACCCGTCTGCATCTCGCTGATTTGCAACCAGCAGTGTAACAGAGGGTGGAGCTGAGTACAACCACATGCAACCAACTTTTTTATTTAGCTTTCATGGACTGAAAACACACAGTGAAAGAGTTAAAGTTATAGACAAAAACACAAACAACTCCCAGACCGGACAACGCCGTGGTAGAGACCTGTCAATCACCAGGTAGCCCCGCCCTAAAGCCCCCCTGCTTTCTGGTCTATCTGACTCTAGATGGACCATAATCTACTAAATGAACATCCTGCTGTACTGAAGAAGACTGAAACTAGTGACTGAGACCAGAAACTGATGTTTCCAGTGTTTACTGAGGTAATCAATCAGAGAGGAGGATCATTTTCTAGAGGAGTCGCCCCCTGCTGGCTGCAGACAGGATGAAGGGTTGAGGCTCTCCAGCATCGTCTTCACTCTTCAGACCTGGAGGTTGCCCACTCGTCATCGCCTCAGAGTTGAACTCAGGTTAAAACAAGCAGCAGCGCTCCAATAAACCCTTATAAGGATGTAAAAACTTTGCATGTGTCGCCAGCATATTTGTGCCTGAGACATTTACAGACTAAATATTGTTATACTGGTACATTTGGCTTAGCTTCAGTTAGAAACTCAACAGTGGGTCTGTTGGGATAAACAGACCCAACATTGTCTAAAACAAGGCTTTTTTTACAACCTTGAAAATGTGACATTTGAGTTGCGTCTGATGATATCATGGTTTCATTACCACTATCAAGGATGTTTTTGTTGAGTAGAGTTTTATTTCTTCTGGGGAAAGTAAAGTCCCTACAGTGCCCCCCGACCTAGGATGTGCTTCTGTGAATCTTTAAATTGTTGTGTTGTTGTCTAATATCATCTCTTGGCCACACTATCTCCTCGGTTCAGCTTTTTATCTCTTTTTTATTCATAGTCATTAGATGTGCACTGACTTGCTGGACCACAGTTCTGCTGTCAGCGTGGAAGATAAAAACGGGAAAGTTGGCAAAAACACGGCTGTGAGATAAAAGAGTAAACACACAACTGCTATGAGTCACCACACGGGAAGCAGAGTGGCTGAAATCACACTGTGTGTTTGATAAATGCTCCGTTTGACCGTCTAAACGATGTCTTGCTTGAGAAAGATTTGCTTTATATATAATATATTTCTTCAGGGCTGCACTTTCTTTTCTTTCTAACCATATATTCAAGAGAAGCTGTGGTCTTTAGAGATGATTTCATTTAAACCACAGACATGGGAGTCTGGGTCAAACTGAGTCGCTTGTTTCGATCTGCCAGATTCAGATGAGAGGATTTACTGCATAAAACAGGGTTAATGAGAAATACTTCGCAAATAAATCTGTGTCGTTGGGGAACACCTTTTATCTGGTATATCTGCCAGAATCAAGCTGCAGCAAACAGATAAAGTGAGTAGAAAATAAACTGAATACCAAAGTATAATTTCTACATAAAAAATATCACAGATGGAGCTACAGTAAATAATAAGTGTAAGTGCTCCCTCTCGGTTTTCACCCTGACTAATGCAAAGAGTCTGGACATGAATCATAGTGTAAATTATCGTGTAGATTTTTCTTTAGCAGTATGTCACCTCGTCCACACCACTAAATCACTGTCAGCTCAGCAGAGGCGAGTGTTGGTTGTGTTACCATCATGTGCAACACCGACCGGCCACATCACGTAACGCTGCGTCACTTGATGCCTGCTCACACTGGACATGACAATATTCACACGTTATCTCACGGTGGGACTAATAAAGGCATATCTAATAATAAAATGTCTGCGTTCCGGACAGCTGAAGTGTGCTGATGCTTGTAAAAGTACTTTATGAACTGGTCTGATTTACTGAAGGCAGCAGGTTGTGTACGTATGAGGCAGTACTTGTGTACTACAACTATTAAAGAAGAAGAAGAAGAAGAAGATCTACCTTTATTAGTCCCACAGTGGGGAAATTCAATTTACACTCTGTTTAACTTATACATGGTACATGCACACAAACACACACACATGCAGTAATGGAGAGATGTCAGAGTGATGGGGCTGCTCCAGACAAGCGCCCCGAGCAGTTGGGGGTTTGGTGCCTTGCTCAGGGGCACCTCGGCAGTGCCCAAGAGGTAAACTGGCCTCCTCCAGCTACCAGTTCACACTCAGTTTTTTGGTCCATGTCGGGACTTGAACCGGTGACCCTCCGGTTCCCAAACCAACTCCCTACAGACTGAGCTACTGCCGCCCCCAAAGTACGAGGTCCCACCGAGATAAAGGGGGGCGCATCAGGCTCATTTCCAGGTTCATACTTGGGTTTTAGGTTTTTACTACAACATGTTTACGTGCTTTAAAGGTATTTTTCTCATCCCGTGTGAATATACCCGATTGGCTGGTGAGAATAAAATGGTTCACCTTTGTTCTCCAGCTGTGGGCGGTTTATTCTAATGAGCCATGTGACATAGGAAGGGGAGCCACATCTGATTGGCTCGTTGACTCACACGTTTTTTGATCCAGACAGCCCTCAATAAAACCGACTGGGTTGTCTTATTTCACAGTTTGTGGGTTGGTCGACGCTCCAGATACACTAATGTATGAGCAAGAATGCCGAGTTTCTCATGATGTGTCATTTTTAGCACGTTATATTATGAACTATATATATTATATATATTATTACGAACGCTTGTTTTAATTTGATTAGCAGATGTCTCTACATCTTAGCTTGCACTTTGTTCTGAAATAATAACTATATATACCTAAATTATTATTTTAGCATAATCTACATACAATTCAGTAGTAACAATATACACAAATCTACTGCACATAACCTGCAATAATATACACATTTACCCAAATAAGCGAGCTCTCAGAGTCGGCCATGTCTGCCACTCACCAGCTCTTTGCACGAAGCCAGTTCTGCTCTGAACCTGCGATGATGCCGCTCATGCCGACATGTTTGCAAAGTGATCTGTGATGCAGTCTTTACTGTTTCATGACTGGAGGAGCATGTTGTCTCTGCACTTTAAGCTCGGCCTGTAAAAAGGTTTCGTTTTCACACAGTGTCTCAGCACCAGCCGACACAAGTCCACAAGTCCTTCCCAAAATTAAATAGATGGAGACTGGAGATAATGATTATATGATGGAAGCCAATGATTGTTTATATACCAGCTTATCATATCCAAATCATAAATGATTTTATGAAAGTATTTCTGGGAATAGAATCTTTACAGACACTAAACCTGGCCATCATGGACATCATGCATGTCTGTGCAGGATTAGCACCCTGCAGAACTTATTAGAGCTATTTAGCACAAACTTTGAGGTGCTAAATTGATGCAACTATCCACATCCAATATATCCTTTTTTCAGTTAAGATCTTTAATTATTACGACATCAGGACTGTGATTGGGAGCATTGAAGTCAGGAACAGAAAAAACAGTACGTATAGGTATTTGTAGTGTTGTTCGTATTTACTCGTGTGAAACGAAACTTAAAACATAGTCAGGACCAGAAGACCGAAGCTGTAAAGCAGCTCCGCCTTGTTTGTGTTCTTAGGAGTAAAAACCATGTTGTGAAAGAGATTAAGGGTGACAGCTCTGTAGACTACAGTTTTACTGCAGAGGAACCAGAGAGGACCATACCAGACGCCCAGACAACATGCTGTATAGGACGGCGAATGTGAGAACCGGCTCAGTAATGTGCTGTTTGTGGTGTTTTATCCTGTATGGTGAAATGGATAACAGAGCGAGAGGAAGAGAGCCAAGCTAATAAGCCAAAGTCTGATCTAAACTAAAGCAATAAAGGCTGATATCAATCTGTTCTTTCTCGTGTTTGTGAAGCCAACTGCTTCCTTCGCTGTACACAACATCGTCTGGCAGGAAACTCCCACAGCAAACAGGTCAGTTATCAGAGACTCGGATCGAGTCGGCCGCTGGTGCGTTACCTGTCATAATAGGCAGAGTGAGTAAATCACTGTAGCTGGCAGGATCCATATGCCTCAGGGGGATGAAATACAACTTGCATTTTATATGTTGGCCAATTACACACCTGTGCTTTTCAGAGCCGGTCACCCTGACCCACTGATGTAACTGAAGGTCTGTCATGGTTCTCTGCAGTTCAAGCATTTATGGAGCATTTATTGCTCATGTTTTATTTTTAGCATGAGGTCCATGTAGTCTAATTTATCTGCAGATTTCAGCCCCATCTTGTGGCCTTCAGGGCCATTTTTAATTAAGCTGTCCATTGTGAGTAGGACAGTCAAATAACTGCAATATTACAATATTGAGTTATTGACAAGCCAAGCGCAGGGGATGGAAAGCACTATGCTGCAAACGGCGACGGCAGGACGATGATGCTGAGCGTCTTTTCTGCACATTAGGTGACAGTTACTACGAGGCAGTAAAACGCTGTCACACTACTGTCATCTACCACATGATCTCAGCTGATCAGCTGCTGATCAGTTTATACGCCACAGACTGAACGTTAGATCACAGCTCATTGATCTGTTGGACTAGAGTTCTGCCCCTCTCAACTCCCACCGCAAAGTTTATATATAACAGTTTATACGCCACAGACTGAACGTTAGATCAGAGCTCATTGATCTGCTGGACTAGAGTTCTGCCCCTCTCAACTCCCACCACAAAGTTTATATATAACAGTTTATACGCCACAGACTGAACGTTAGATCAGAGCTCATTGATCTGTTGGACTAGAGTTCTGCCCCTCTCAACTCCCACCACAAAGTTTATATATAACAGTTTATACGCCACAGACTGAACGTTAGATCAGAGCTCATTGATCTGTTGGACTAGAGTTCTGCCCCTCTCAACTCCCACCACAAAGAATGATAGAGAATTATTTGATTTCTTTGATCTCTGATGGATGAGTAATGATGAGGGTTTCTGAATCTCATAAATCATGGATTTATGTTATAATAACATAGAAATGTGAGTGTGTGTCCACATACAGTAGTTTTGTGTCTACGTGCTGCAGATATTTTGATGAACAAGCATGTTTTAGTTACTGAACTCATTCTTTAAATAAATTGATCAATATTTCTGCTTTCAGAGCTAGTTATTAAATAAATTACTACTAAAACTAATAATAATCAAATGCAGAGGCAGTTTTGTGATATGACCCAGAGTAGATATATTTATGTAGTCTTAAGGTTACAGCCGGGCCTCTGAGGGGAACCGTGATGCTGATGTGGACCAGGATCAGACTGAGCTTGAACCCCCTGGTTTAACTGATCAATAATCGAGAAAAGAAACAATGAAAATCAGCATTTGTTGCAGCCCTACTTTGAACATGTCGTGGAGCGAGTGGCTAATGTGCTTCCTGAACCTTTATCAATGCAGACATGTGCTTGAAGACTCACCTGGTGGTAACGGTTTCCATGGAGATTTACCTTGTCATGCATCAATTACTGGTCTGGTTCGGGGGGATTAACAAAGGGAAAGACAGATTATGAAGAAGAAAAACAAGATGGATTGTTGACTCAGAGGTGTTTGGTTTTAATTAAGGCAAACATGCAAGGAGCCCTTCAGAGCGCCCAGTTTTAATTTGTGGTGTTAGTGCTGGAGCTGCTGCCAGTTTCTTCTTCGCAAACATGGTTGCTGCTTTGATGAGGCCTTAAAGGGGAAAAACTGCAGAGCTAATAGTGCACTGCTTTTTCCTCCAAATCTGTTAACCAATCTGGCTTTAAACTAAGTTGCTTATTAATCGCAGACCCAGTTTTAAGGAGCAGCTTTATCCAGAAGTACAGTATGTGGTCTCCATCTTTGGTCGGCATGTACTGGACTGGCTGCTGGGGTTTCTCTGCACTACACCTCCCAGAAATCCCGCTGGCATGCACGGCAGATCTGGGCACCCTCAGCGAGGAATGAGTGGACCAGATCAGGGCTGATAGGTTTGTCGCCGTAGCTCACAGATCGACACTGAAACACACACTGCCAGTCCGGGCCTGTCGGGTCGAGCAGCATATTAAAGTATTGGGTTGCAGCTACTGCTAATCTGCAGGAGAAACGCTCCTTCATGTGCATACTTGTCCCTCTTTTCCTCTCAATCCTCTCTTTCAGCCCTCCTCCTCTTCGTTTTTCCCTACTTGTCCACTCTGACTCTCCTCTATATTCCCCCCACTGTTTTTTTATCCTCATTCCTCCTCTTCTCTCGTTTCCCATAATTGGCCGTCATCTTTCGCCCTCTGGTTTTTCCTCTTTACTTTCCCACCAGCTTCTGATTTTCAGCCCTGCAGTCTCTCGGACTCTGCCTGCTAGTAGGATATTTTAAATGTTTAACTGGGACACAAAGGAAAAATAACAGGCGTATTTGATCTGTGACTGTTCTCATACGCTGGTTGTAGTTACAGCATAGCTTTGAAGAGTTCATATACAGTATATCCCTAAAAATCAGTCCATATGTAGTCCACGTAGTCAGGAACCAGGACTACAAAGAGCGACAGTGGGGGAGGGGGTGGTGGTGATTAAATAAACTCCATAGACGAGTTACACCACTTCCAGAGTTATTTTATCAGAAACCACCATCATTGTTGCTTAAACCTAACCAAGTCATTTTGTTGCCTAAACCTGACTCTGTAGTTTTGTTGTTTAAACCGAACTGTAATTTTGTTGCTTGAACCTAAGTATTTTTTGTCTAAACCTAATGAAGTTATTTTCCTGGGACGATGGAGGTTTATTTTTAAAAGACTGTATTCATGTAACATGCAGGAAATAACACGTTGCAGGATGTTTGTAGGAAAACACAGGATTATTGAGGAATAACTTTTGGTAAATTATCATACTAACCGTTGTATGAGGATATGTTGATTATCTTGATCCGTCAATGGATGGTTGATTGATTGATAGATGATTGATTAAACCATTTGCAGTATCAAGCACAGAGGGTGTTTCCTCGAGGAAAGACACCACTGAGCTGCATTGCGACAGTTCAAGGATCGAGCGTTTTGCAGCTCGGCCCGTGAAGACTAAAAGTCTCTACTGCTTTCAGCTTTTATAAAATAGTTTCTTTAAAGCCTCCTCAGTTTGAAAAGGTAAAACACCTGCTGTATTCTGGAGTGGAGGCATGTAGACGTGGATAAGACCTGCCAAAGGGATTTCTAAGGCTTTACTCACACCATCTCCTCATACTGTACTCTCTCTGCCCCCTCGTAATAAATAAGGGAAACTGTACTGTACGTCTTTTTTTTTTTTAGCTTGTGGCCAAAGTACGACGTGAGTAATTTCAGATTATTTTTGTCTGTTCAGAGTTCAGGGTCGATTTGTTGTTGGTGTACTTGCAGCTGGTTTTAGGGCTTGTGGTATTACTGACTGCTAGAAGCCCATAGAAACACACTGACAGCGGCCTGGTGGCGTTTAACCTACAGCCAAACTCCTAAGGTCACGCTGGCAGTGAACTGAAACTATGAGGCTTGTCACAGGCTTCAGGCTGATATACTGCAAACAAAAGCAGCCCACTTAACGAGGGCAGGAGGAAGTCCTCTATAATGAAACCACCATGTGACAGCAGCTAAAACACTCGTTAACGACAAAGCTCAAAAACACATAAATGACTTACTTCCTGGTGGCAGAGAGCAACCCAGGACCAGAAGCCTTTTCTCCACATGGAGCACACTGGGGTTACCTGTGTGGCATGGTCAGATGTACAGTATTATTACTTTAAAAGAAGGTAATCACCTAATGAAGTAGTTTTGTAGTCTAAACCTAACTAAGTAGTTTTGTAGTCTAAACCTAAGTAAGTAGTTTTGTAGTCTAAACCTAAGTAAGTAGTTTTGTAGTCTAAACCTAACTAAGTAGTTTTGTAGTCTAAACCTAAGTAAGTAGTTTTGTAGTCTAAACCTAAGTAGTTTTGTAGTCTAAACCTAACTAAGTAGTTTTGTAGTCTAAACCTAAGTAAGTAGTTTTGTAGTCTAAACCTAAGTAGTTTTGTAGTCTAAACCTAAGTAAGTAGTTTTGTAGTCTAAACCTAAGTAAGTAGTTTTGTAGTCTAAACCTAAGTAGTTTTGTAGTCTAAACCTAAGTAAGTAGTTTTGTAGTCTAAACCTAAGTAGTTTTGTAGTCTAAACCTAAGTAAGTAGTTTTGTAGTCTAAACCTAAGTAGTTTTGTAGTCTAAACCTAAGTAAGTAGTTTTGTAGTCTAAACCTAACTAAGTAGTTTTGTAGTCTAAACCTAAGTAAGTAGTTTTGTAGTCTAAACCTAAGTAAGTAGTTTTGTAGTCTAAACCTAAGTAAGTAGTTTTGTAGTCTAAACCTAAGTAGTTTCCCATTGTGGACTTTCTAGCTTGTTGAACTCGTTGCTATACTAAGTTACTTTAAATAACGGTTGCTCGCTGCATGTTCAACGTATCCGTGGTTTGCAGAAATGCACAGCGCATGAGATCATAAACATTTTTCCTGGTGACTGAGCAGCAAAACTACGATGCTTCTGGACAGTTAGAGAGTCAGAAGTGTTGAGGAAACACTTCAGGGTGACGTACAGCAGCGGTGGCGCCTCAGTAACGTTATCAGAGGTCATCTTAGCGCCCTACAGGCGTACATAACCTGAAGTCCTGCTTGTGACCTTTACAGACTTTCTCTCTGATCACTCTTTAACGAGAAGCGCTGAATGAAGAGAAATCCTTAAACAACAGGTGGAACTAGTTGTGCTTTTAACATGTATTTCCCTGACAGTGCTGGTTGTATCACAGCCTTTGGAGCGAGCTATCCGGCTCACTAGACAGAATAATGTCCAGGGAGCCCACTGTGGGCCATCTGGGCCACGGCAGACTGAGGAGATTTACTACAGCTCCTCCTTTGTTGCAGACGAATACTGCTCAGTGGAGCCAGGAGAGAAATACCAACGATGTGGCTTCACAAAAACTCTCCAGTCTAACAAACGTGGCCGTCGTAGTCACCAGAGTCCACCACAGAACGATGAAGCTGAGGACGCTCAGCTTCATCATAGTAGTGACAGGTTGAGTTATTGTTTGTCTTATTATTATTCGATCAAAAGATTACCGCCATTTTGTGCTTGTTCCTGTTTCCTGTCCTTTAGTTTCATGCTATTCCTGCATGCCACTGTTAAATACAGCGTACAACAAAATGATCTTATTAGCAGGTTTGTCTGGACAGATCAGGCTGACTTCATGTCTGAATAGTTTGGAAGAGGAAGAGGACGCCTGAAGACATCCTCTGAGAAAGATGAAACATATAAGAAAGTCATAAAGAAAAAGAAGATCTTTAAAAGCCGTTGGCATGTTATCTCTGCAGCATTCATTCACTGCTGCTCATTTGCGAGGAGCTATTTAAGTGGTGTACAGCTCATAACTGTCGGGACCTCCGTCACACGTCACCCATCAACTCTTTCCAAGTTTCAGGCTACAGATGTGCTTAAAAGTTACCACAAGGAGCTTTTAACTGGTTATCAAACAGTATCTACAGTATATGACCTACAGTACATACAGTGAGTAAATAAGACCACCAGCAAGAACTATTTCTATGTAGTTATTCTGTCATCGGGTCTCATTCCCGCAAAATCAGTCACCAGAAACTCCAGCGGAGGCCTCCGGCAGCGACCGGCCTGCCGACAGACCCAGATCCAGCTTCACCACCTCCGCTGACCTGCAGCCCACGCTGCTGGAGGCCCGGGCCAGGCACAGGAGAACCAGAACCAGGACTTCACGGGGTAGACCGTCAGACCCTGCTGCAGTAAAATTAGAGATTTTCCAAAGGGACTCTGGTTCTCGGAAGCACTGCCATTTTTGTGGAAGTCTTGTATTCACTAGGACTTTGTTATGTATTGTGTAATTTTTCTACCAAAAAAAAGACCAAAATCTCTATTTATTTTCAAGAGAGACAGAATATTATCCTGTTTTAGTTTAGTTTCCTGGGCTCCATGCGCCATAAGAGGAGGACTGGGAGTAACTTAGTAAATGATGACAATGAAAGAAAAAGCTGATATTTCAACTAGAGTCTGTTCAATATAATCTGGAGACTAAACCGTTTTCATTGACTAAAGCTACACTAAAATAGTGATGTTTTCTTTGACTTGAGATTAACAAATGTTTAGTTGACTTAAACTTAACTAAGGAAACGGTATGAGGTTGACTTCATATAAAAACTAACATGTAACACAGGATTAAGGCTAAATTAAAAAAAATCACAAAATCAAAATGAACACCATGCTGTTGACACTGACACGCATGATGTTAGCCATACTTGACCTTTAGCTCAAAGGTCAGAATAATGACTTCAAGCTGGAGTCATGCAAACAAGGTACGACGTGACGACTGAGCCAAGACTGCACTGTTTGAACACAGTTACACCTGATGGAAAAACTGCTGCTGATCTTTTAATCGTATAAACAGGCCACAAATCAGAGACCAGGACCAGTTTTCCTCCCTTAAAGAGACAGTTTGCAGCCATTTGTTCTTGATCACTGTGAAGAACAAGCAAACAGTTTATCAATGAAGACATAATTAAGCGCAGCCAGAGTTTCTGTTTCATCTTAATCTCTCAGAATTGTCACAGTCATTGTCTCTAATATAGCATGATTAATTTCAAGCACATTTCAAAACTTTCATTCTCAATGTATTAATATCTAACTGTGCTAAACACAAACCAGATGCAAACGCTGAGTTAGCGAACGCTGTAAATGGACTATAACTGAGCGGTGTTCACGTTAACTATACAGCTGGTCAGACGTCTCTGAGGATACGGCAGAAAGCTTCCACTGCTGTGTGCAGCATAAATTATGGCTGAAGCCTTTACAGCTGATTTCACTGTGAAGCCGATAGTGCTCTTTGTCAGTGTTTAAGCGTAAAAGACAGCAGACATGAACTTGTATATTAAAACCATGCTGCTCTGAAACTCACAGTGGGTCTGAACGTCTGAAAAACCAGCCCACTCATCCTTCTTTTTTTATACTTTTCTTGTTCAACTACAGCCACATGCAGGGTAGGAAATCTGTTGGCAATTTCCTCTCTTTCTCTAAGTGTGTGAGGGTAATTTTCTGCTTTCAGGATCTGAGGAACGCGAGGCAGAGTCAGGCGCGACACGCCTAGCGAGACGAGCTAGAGTCCACGCCGTGTACTTCAGCGTATCGGGTTCCCCTTCGAGTATATAGGGTTCACACACAAACACACACGCCAAACCCCAGAGCCATCGCGTCCAATTTGCACGCTAGGTTGAGGGTACGACGCCGGAGAAACGGGCCAAGAATAACAGCACGGTTAGAGCTGCACGGCCATTAAAACCACTGGTGAAATTCATCATATTCAGGATTTTTGGTGGCATTTCAGCAAATTAATCAGGGCGATATGTACGGCTTCCAGCGCCGTGCTTCAGGGACTTTAGACACAACACATGACTAGAAACAGGTGATTAAACCTGTGACCTTTTCCTTGAAGTAAAAAAGAGAGGAGAAACTGCAAACTGCTCCTTTAGAAAAGGAGGGCTGGCATGTATAAGTGTGTGAATGAAAGAGTCATGCAGTGACAAACCCTGTAAAATGGAGGGATGAGAAAAGTGAGACCGGATGTTATAAAAACAAAGGAAAATATGTCAAAAGGGGGCGAATGAAGCTGGATTTACAGAGTGATAAAGACAAAAAGATGTCGGCGCAGAAACAAGCCAGTATGTGAGGAGAGTTATTGAGTGTGTCAGTGAGAAAATGCATCTGTGGCTGAACGTCCATATTTCCTGACTGTGGGGAAGACGAAGAGCGAGGGATGAACGGACGGGCGATGCATGACGGAAACGAATGTGCGCCGCCGGCAAAAAGAAAAGAGGACAAGTTTTGAGTTAATTAAGTGACAAGGTGGGAGAGGAGGAGGAGGAGGAGGAGGAAGATGTGGCCTCTTCGATCTTCAAACCAGCCTTGTTTGTAGATACGACACACTGACACTGAAAACAGAAACTACACGATATTCACTACAGGAGCTGCTGACAGATATCCCACAATGCATTGTGAAACAGGAGAGAAGCAACTCGCCGATGCAAGAAACAAAGCCATAGAAATAAAAGAGGAGTAGTTTAGACAATAAAACTACAGAGTTAGGTTTAGACAATAAAACTACCGAGTTAGGTTTAGACAATAAAACTACAGAGTTAGGTTTAGACAACAAAACTACCGAGTTAGGTTTAGACAACAAAACTACTGAGTTAGGTTTAGACAATAAAACTACCGAGTTAGGTTTAGACAACAAAACTACCGAGTTAGGTTTAGACAATAAAACTACCGAGTTAGGTTTAGACAACAAAACTACCGAGTTAGGTTTAGACAATACAACTACAGAGTTAGGTTTAGACAACAACACTACTGAGTTAGGTTTAGACAACAACACTACTGAGTTAGGTTTAGACAATAAAACTACTGAGTTAGGTTTAGACAATAAAACTACTGAGTTAGGTTTAGACAACAACACTACTGAGTTAGGTTTAGACAATAAAACTACAGAGTTAGGTTTAGACAATAAAACTACTGAGTTAGGTTTAGACAATAAAACTACAGAGTTAGGTTTAGACAATAAAACTACTGAGTTAGGTTTAGACAATAAAACTACTGAGTTAGGTTTAGACAATAAAACTACTGAGTTAGGTTTAGACAATAAAACTA
Organism: Pterois miles; assembly: GCA_947000775.1. Classification (NCBI taxonomy): domain Eukaryota; kingdom Metazoa; phylum Chordata; class Actinopteri; order Perciformes; family Scorpaenidae; genus Pterois; species Pterois miles. Next base: position 3,538,119 of record CAMQGK010000478.1, on the reverse strand, counting down.
CTGAGTTAGGTTTAGACAAAAACTACTGAGTTAGGTTTAGACAATAAAACTACAGAGTTAGGTTTAGACAATAAAACTACCGAGTTAGGTTTAGACAATAAAAGTACCGAGTTAGGTTTAGACAATAAAACTACCGAGTTAGGTTTAGACAACAATACCGAGTTAGGTTTAGACAATAAAACTACTGAGTTAGGTTTAGACAATAAAACTACTGAGTTAGGTTTAGACAATAAAACTACAGAGTTAGGTTTAGACAATAAAACTACTGAGTTAGGTTTAGACAACAACACTACTGAGTTAGGCTTAGACAACAAAACTACTGAGTTAGGTTTAGACAATAAAACTACCGAGTTAGGTTTAGACAACAAAACTACCGAGTTAGGTTTAGACAACAAAACTACTGAGTTAGGTTTAGACAACAACACTACTGAGTTAGGTTTAGACAATAAAACTACCAAGTTAGGTTTAGACAATAAAACTACTGAGTTAGGTTTAGACAACAAAACTACTGAGTTAGGTTTAGACAACAACACTACTGAGTTAAGTTTAGGCAACAAAACTACCGAGTTAGGTTTAGACAACAGAACTACATAGGTAGGTTTAGGCAACAACTCTGCTCATCAAACTCAGATATGGTGATAATCTGCTCTACGTCATTGTTTCCGTAACTCCAAACACAACCAGCATTGGTTGTTTCACCATCACATGTTAAAGTCTATTTTATTGACCTGATGTTTCCTTTCTCTCTTTCAGGTGACAGAGAACATCATCTCTAAACAAACCTTCATCGGTGAGTCTCTCTCTCCCTCTCTGTCTCTCTCTCTCTCTCTCCCTCTCTCTCTCTCTCCCTCTCTGTCTCTCTCTCTCTCTCTCTCTCTCTGTCTCTCTTTCTCTCTCCCTCTCTGTCTCTCTCTCTCTCTCTCCTCTCTCTCTCTCTCTCCCTCTCTGTCTCTCTCTCTCTCTCTCTCTCCCTCTCTCTCTCTCTCCTCTCTCTCTCTCTCTCTCTCTCTCTCCCTCTCTCTCTCTCTCTCCCTCCCTGACTCTCCCTCTCTCTCTCTCTCCTCTCTCCCTCTCGCCCTCCCTCTCTCTCTGACCCTCTCGTTTCCTCCCTCAGAGAGGAGAACCATGCCTCGCTCGTTCAATAACTCGGGGTCAAAGTTCGTGACCTCGGTGGCCCAGAGGCCATCAGCCCACTTGACCCTCAGAGACACCAGCTCTCAAGGTGAGGCCTGTTTTCTGTCCGTCAGCGGTCCGGGTGATTATTACTGTGGGTCGAAGGCCGAGTGAAAACACAAGGTGGTGGGGGGGGGGGTTCCCACCTCAAAACCCCCAAACTACCCCTTTAATCTCCCCTAAGGGGACAGACTGCTTAAATATACCTTAAGCATTAATATAAGGGCAGGCTGAGAGCATAGGCAGCATAAAGATTCATACTGGCATTAAGGGTCAGATTCAGTTGTTTTATCTGGTAAAGTTACTCATCCTGCACACATTTAATCTCAAATATGAAAACGTGTAATTGAACATTGATGTATAATAATAATAAATGCCACGTCCGGCTGGCTGGAGGATTTTTCTTTCATGAGTTTGGTTACAGCAGAATCAGTGAGGTGTATCGGTGTATACAGCCAGTAAAACAGACGTTTATTAGGATGGAGGAAAAATGGAGCGCATGCTTGCTGTAAAACAAGGAATTTTAAAAATGTGTTTTGTGTGCGTGGTTTCCAGACCTTTTTATCGTTTCATCTGAGAGTGGCGTGAGAGCTGAAGGGTGTTGACGACCTGGCAAAGACCGACTGATGTTTATTTCCACTGAGCTGACAGGATGGTGTAGGAAACAATAGTGTGTTAGCATTACCACACACACACACACACACACACACACACACACACACACACACACACACTTCTTCAAATGAAGTGAAGTGAAGTAGCCGTATACGAGCAGTTATCACATGATGAATGGCTGAACTCAGATCCATGCAAACATGCACATGAACGCAGAGGGCCTGAAGCAGGGAAACAGGAAATGACACGTGCACGCACAGGAAAACGTGCTAGTCGGAGGAATGGCCGAGGACTAGCTGACTCAGAAGCAGCCAGCTGATGAGCTGGCGGCGTACTCATCCTTCCTACGTCTCTTTTTTCCTAGGGTTCCCCCCCTACCCGATCCCCACGCCGGGTCTCCACCAGTCCTGTCGCCACGTGGTCCGCACATGGGCCAATCAGAGCTTCGGAGCTCACCTGCACAACATGACCCTGTCCAATGGGAAGCTGCGAGTGCCTCAGGATGGGCGGTACTACCTGTACTCACAGGTAGTACTTTTGAATTCAGAGGGAAACTGAATTGGTTTCATGTCTTTTATGCAGATTTGGTGCAAACACAGAGATACTGACAATAAAACAGAGCAGAAAACAGAAAATCCTGTTGTTTGTTATAGAAATTAGTTGGCTATAATTTTGCTTTTTTTTACATTTTTGATGCATTTGTGCTGTGTCATCTAATCTTTGAATCATCCCAACTACTTTAACATTTGCTGTTTAGCTTAAATGACGAACTAGAAGACACAGCTGCTCAATAGTATATTTGAAATATATTAATTTTACCCCAGTATGTGTGCACATGGGTGGATATTCTAATCAACAGTACATTATTAATAATCCCATCATGTTTATCACTTTGCTTTGCAGGCTAATCAATTAATTTTGAGACTATAAACTGTCAGAAAAACACAGAGCTCAAGGTGTCGACATGTGAAAGTGAGACTGTTGTTTCCACAAATCGATCGGACATAAAAATCACAACAGTTGGAGCATTTCTTCGTTGTGCAGCAGAAAGCCGAGGCCTCTGGATTTCACATCATCACATTGTTCGCTCGTGATGAAGTCATTAAATGAAGTTACATGTGGTTGAAATCGCGGTGACAACGTGCAGTCACGCCAGAGTGCTGCCGCGTAAGGGCTGCAGCAGATCAATTTATTTATATCGGCTCAAAATAAAACAATCATAATAGGCAGAGCATTTATTCAGCTTGAGCTGCTCATAAAAACTAAAAATGTGCTTTGTGCAAATAACTTCTGGAGTATTATTGTTCATATTTCTACATTTAGAAATCTTTTAGATTAATATGTTTTGTGTTTATTTGATAACATCTTATGAAAAAACATGTTGTATTTTTGTATTTATGACACAGTTTCAGTACTTTTATCATGTTTTTTAGCGTAGGTTGCACAACGCATTTAAAGATGCTCCAAGAAATGACGTCACAATAAAGAAAAATCCCCCTGTGGGTTCAGGCGGGTTGACCAGTGGTCTGAGCTCTCCTTTAACTGAATGAATCAGATAATGGTGAAAGTGCTGATGCAAAGTGCCTCTTAGTGTTTAGTAAGAATCTTAAATTTTGATATTTTGAATTTGCTAATGTTTCCCTCCAGGTGTATTTTCGGTATCCGTCCCCAGCAGCCAGCGACGGAGACCAGCGCAGCGTCAGCCACCAGCTGGTGCAGTGCGTCTACAAGAAGACCTCGTACCCGAGCCCCATACAGGTACGTCCCCCCTTTAACACCAGAGATAAGTCAGTGGTGTTGATTGGTACGAAGCGTCCCTCACCTTAATGCTCTCTTGTCCAGCTCCTGAAGGGGGTGGGAACAAAGTGCTGGGCTCCGGACGCCGAGTACGCCCTCCACTCCGTCTACCAGGGAGGCCTGTTTGAGCTGAGGGCCGGCGACGAGCTCTTCGTCTCCGTCTCCTCCCCGACCATGGTCAACGCAGACGACTCCTCCAGCTACTTCGGCGCCTTCCGCCTGGACCTCTGAGAGGAAAGGACGGAAGAAGAAGAAAAGGAACAGATGGATAAATGGACGGGCTGGAGGAGAAGGCCGTGGATCTCTGATCCTCAACGTTTGCTTGGACGGAAACTCTGACGGCTGGAGGGGCGGCGGTCTGGCGGCTTCGCTCGAGAGAAAGGGAAAAGAAAAGAGTGGATTTGTCTTCCTTACGCTCCCCTAAGATCAAGATATACAAAGATACCTGTGCAATCACGTGAAAATAAATGTGAGGATACTAATTTTCTGTTGATTCTTGGGGAAGGAAACTGCCTTTTGGATGTCAAAAAAAGAAGAAAACCACAAAAATACCCCATAAGTGATTCGGCCACCCTGCTGCCTGAATCCCAAAGTAACACATGAAACTAGTGTATCTCACACGTCAGCAGCCTTTTTTGTGGATTTGGATTCAAGACCGAAGAATGTACACAATAAACTCAACCCTCTGCATCAAAGATGGGAGGAAGGACGAGCAGAAGAAAAGTCAAACGATCAAACCAAAGCAAAAATATGTGGAATAAACTTTTTTTTTTTTCATAAAAGTGTGCCATGAGAGTGCTGTACATATGAGATTAGACAATGAACTGCGGTGATTTTAAAAGTGATTCATGTGTATTTTACGATGACTGGACTTTAAACCACTGGGATTTTGCTGAGGACTATGTACAACTAGATCTGTGGATTTTATGTAAAGACATGTTTTGCTTCTTGTGGATGCAGCAATAAGACTGAGAGAAGCAACACAGCGCCGGTTACTGAGAGGAGAGGACGAATGAAAACCAGGAGGAGGAAGAGGCTGAAATTTTGTAAAAGGCCAATAAGACTGAGGGCGGTATGCAGCCGGACCGGTCTCTCTTTCACTTTCCCTCACAAGCTCTCTTTTTCTTTCCTTGTAAACAACGTTGAATATCTCGTCTTTCTCGTCCACCCTGTGACGCTGCATTCAGATTTATTTTAAGGATCAGTTGAGCAACGAAACCAAACAGCGACAGTATGAGAACAAGATGACAGAAAGGCAAATCGCACACATACGGAGGGTCGTGGTTGAGGTCGCGGTTAGCCTCGCCTGCTTCACATCTGAATATACTCACTACGGTTATTAACCCACTTGTGCCCAAACATTAGAGTTTGTATGATGAGGAAAAATGACATACAAATATCTAACAGTAAAACTTATTTAAAAAAAAAAAAAAAATCCACTGCATGTGAGAACATATCTTTGATATTCATAGCTCCTTGTAGTTTGAAATACAGCCATTTTCTTATCATACTATATTTGGGCGCTGCATTTTTCCTAAAATATAATGTTTATTGCAAAAACAGTAGTCCCACCATGAGCCCAAAGACTAGATATAATCCTGTATGATAAGACACCTTATAATAACATAAAAAAATCTTCAGATTTGTGCTTCGGCGAGGCCAGAGGACACTTCCACCGAAGCATTTAAATTCAGTGGAGGGCACAAACGGGTTAACACACCCAGACTTTGCATCGCATTTTGCTGCATTGTAACTGAGGCATCTTTTGTCCTGCAAATCACCAAAGAAAAGATTAATTTTAAAGAAATATTTTACTATTTTATTTGCTTGAATTTGATGCAAGGAGACAGTTAGCTTAGCTTAGCACAAAGACTGGAAGCAGAGGGAAACTGCTAGCCTGAAGGAGGATTTTCAGTTTCCACAGTCTCCACTGAACATGAACACAGATTCTGACTGATTCTTTCACCCCAGTAAGTAAATACTGGACCCAATTTTAATCTTTAATCTTTTTAAATATAGCTAACTCAGCCCGTTCCAGATGATGTGATTGGTTGATGCTCGGTGCAAAAAGCTCAGAAAAATCTACCTCGCTCCAAAAACAACCCCCCAAAAATGCTGTTTTTTCACAGCTTAATATCCACTTTGTGTTAAAGTATTCATGATACACACAAGTCCTAAAAAATATATATATAATACTGTAAGATTAATAAAATTAATTCATCGCACAAAAAAATGCCACTGTTGCATGAAGGCAAGACGGCAAATATGTGTGTTTTCCAAATTCCTCTAATATGCAGCCATCCGCCACTGTGGAGGTGCCAGTCAGAAGTGTTTTATCATTACGGTACTGAAATAGGTAGACAACCGAACTCAACAAGAAATCTAAAGCAACGTGGGGACACGCCGAACCTCCAGGAAGAGCTCCGGTCGTTGAGCCCAACATAGTCAAACGGTGGTTCTACAACTTCGGCATCCGTTGGGCCCAAAAAGATTTTTCCCACCGACTTTCACTGGGAAAGAGACGCCTGTAACTCAGCTGTACCAACACTCTAATAGTCCTTATTTAAATCATTAGGTCCTCACTCTCATCTCATTGTCATCCTCTTATCCGGGTCGGACCAGCAGCTCCAGCAGGGACCACAAACCTCCCTTTGGGCCACATTAACCAGCTCTGACTGGGGGATCCCGAGGCGTTCCCAGGCCAGTGTGGAGATATAATCTCTCCATCTAGTCCTGGGTCTTCCCCTGGGCCTCCTCCCAGCTGGTCCTACCTGGAACACCTGGGGCCGAGAGGGAGGGGTGGGGGTGGTTCAGGCATCTTATTAGATGCCTGAACCACCTCAACTTTTGCAGGCATCAGGTCCTAAAAGATGTAAAACGCATTAATAGCTGAATCCAGAGTTACTTCCCTTCATCCCGTCATGCGACCGAGTCATGCAACCGAGTCATGCGACCGAGTCGACGCTACAGGGCCTGCTCTGTGGGCCCGATGGATGTACTTTTCCACTCTGGAGTGGAGCCATTTTGCCTTCATGCACCACTGAGACGCTCCCACAGGAATGAACAGGACACAAAACATTCAGATATTGTAAACACTATATATATTCAGGAAGACCCTCAGCAACACAAACAGGAAAGGTGAATTTTAGGAAAACTCAGATCAGATTTACCAACAAGACTAACAAGATGCAGAGCGACTTGGAAGCAGCAGGAGAGGATATTCACATTAACCAGGCCGCCGACCTGACACCCATCACCTCACACCACATCCAGGCACACACACATCGTCCAGGGTCATGCTGTAAAGACATGAACACACTCATTTACCCTCCCTGTACGTCTGCTGGCTGTCAGTGTGTGTGTGTTTGTTCAAAGGGCTCAGTTCACATGGACACGTCATAAAATACGAGCTCAAACCAACACAAACACACCTCTCTGGTTGTGTACCTTCAGCCTGTTTCCCCTGAGAGGAAACTGCTGACACACCTCTAGTCAGGTGACATCCAGGGTAAGCCCGTCCTGGTGGCACTGTGGTTCACTCACCTGTATATATACTCGAGACTACGAGGAGCACAACAGCACATCCTGTATATTTTTCTGTGCAAAGCAGAAAATTGAAGGCAAATTTAATTTAGTTTGATTGCTGTTTTAGCTGCTTTTTTCTGCTGCACCTGATCATGTTTCACCACCACATAAACTCTCCTTCCCTCTGTCAACTTGAGCCTAAGTGGGTTTATTATCCAGGGTAAACCTCTACAGTCATACAGCCTTTTCTGTCTTGCACTCCACCAAGGCTAACAGAACTGAAGCAGGACCGGCGACGGAGATAACGCAGCGTGCACACTCGTGTTACAGCGGCGTGAAGCCCCGGACCGGCTGGGAAAACCTTTACTTTGAATGTGTCTGTTTGTACTGGACAGTTTTGTAGCTGTGAACATGTGTAGCACAGTGTTGCTAAGAAATAAATGACTATTTGAACTTTCCCTGTGTATGCTGAGATTTACAGTGTGGAGGGCGACTGCTCATCCCCGTGCAGGCGCATGGTTTTGGTCATTTGAAGGTGACGTTGACAGTAAATGTCAAAAGCTTGGGACAAACCAAGAGGTTGTGATGCTAAAACTGGGCTGACAGGGGCTGAAAAGTGAATGTTTTTGGACCTTTAAGTCATATTTAAGTATTGTTTCAAACCTTCACGCTGTCATGTAGTCATTTACATTCAGTAAATGCTTTACGAACTCTGGTTATATGGTTCCCACTCTAGGGGTCGAGGCCCCTCCAGTGGGTCAGACGGGGGCCATCACCTCCATGGCCCAAGTGTCCCAGAAGTGTCCCATGTCTGTCCCAGAAGTGTCCCAGAAGTGTCCCATGTCTGTTTCATACTAGCTGGTAGTGAAGGAGGTTACATAACGTTCCAAACTTGTGCTAAATCTTGTGTAGGAAAACCTGTTCTGTCCATCATCAGAGGGGTCCGTTGACCTCTGACCTCCAGATGTGTGGATGTAAATGGGTTCTCTGGGTCCCCACCAGTCTCCCCTTTACAGACATGCCCACTTTCTGATAGTCCCAGTCAGTCTGGATCAAGTCCTAGTCCAGTCAGCACTCTGACACACTGACAGCTGTTGTTGCCTGTTGGGCTGCAGTTTGTTCTGATTGGAGCAGATTGTTGATGCTAAAGTCAGAACCTGGGAGGGTTTCTGGACAATATCTGCCATTGATTAGTGGTGTTATTGATTTACTATAATAAATATATACATACATTTACATGAAGTAGCATATTAGCCCACTAACATGTTGATCAGAGGATTAAATACTGGACTGATCTCTTTTAAGGGACATTTTGAACACATAAAAATTTGTGATTAATCCCGATTAACGATAAACAGCCCTGCAATTTATCACGATTAAATATTTTATTAGATTGACAGCCCTAATATTGAAAATAAATGTTAAATTTAACTGGCATTTGGCCTTTGTGTCCTCAAAAAACAATGATGACATTTCAGTCCTACCTATACTGTAACTACAATTATTCAGTGCAGATTATAATGCATTACGATTATGTTTATAATGCATTAGATATGGATGTCAGACTGTTATTTTAACCCAGACTTCTAGATGTTGTTTGACCTCCATTTGGTAAAGTCAGTGCATTCACTCTGCTGAAGACAGTGACAGACTCCAGTTTGTGGTCTGCAGCCGACTCCTGACCTTTGACCTCCCTGTAAAACACTGGGCTGAGAAGACAAGCGAATACCTCCAGGGATCCATTAAGTCTCCACTGTTGTGAATAATTAGCAGTAATTCTGTGGTGTTTAGTCCAAAGATCATTTTTGTTCAAGTCTCTGCAGGGAACACGACTCCCGCTGCTGAGTTAATTAAGTGTTTAAATGTTTTTCACTGGCAGCATCCTGCAGAGCAAGCTTCCTCATCTCTGACACAACATGTCACTTTCAATTAGACAATTAATAAACGCACTGACACATGCTGCTTTAGCGCCACGATCTGTTTGTGCTTAAACAAGAAAATGTGGGGCCATATCATACCGAATCATCTCACTAATTGGAGACATGCATGTGACAACACCGCTCATTTCGCCAATTCAGTCATTTCAGAAAGCGAAAGAATGGAACATTTTTATTGTTTGGCTCTGTACTGCAGCTCATTGGTTGGAGGTTTCTGCTGACTTAGTTTTTAATATGTTGGACAGTGTTCACGTCTATATTAGGTGATCAGTGTGGGAGTTTTTATGACCAAACTGGAGTGATCTTGACTGGCCATCTGACCTCAGTGCAGCTGACCACACGTTGTACCTGCAGAAGACCAGAGTGAAGGCAGAAAGCCACTAAAACCAGCAGCAGTGAAGCTGACTGCAGCTCAGGCCAAGACCAGAGACTTCACAGAGCCCTGGACAGGATTTACCAGCAAACATTTACTAGAATTACTCCTGAGTTTATGTTAACTTGTTCCAGTGCCTAAAGGTTTGGGGACTATGTATAAAGGCTACAACAAAGCTGAGACTTTGCATTCTAACACCACTCAGTGACTACGAGGGCTGTGCACTGAGAGGATGAACCTGGCGATAACGGATTCATCATGATGCAGGGTAACGATTAAATACCCATCCATCCATCCTGTTCGCGGTCGTGAGGGGGGACGGGAGCTGATCCCAGCTGGCATTGGGCACCAGTCCTTCACAGGGCAAACATACATGCTCACATTCAAACCTACAGGACATTTAGAGTCATCAGTTAACCTGCACTGTGGAAGGAAACTGGAGCACCCGGAGAAAACCCATGGGGAGAACATGAAAACTCCACACAGAAGAGCCTCAAGCCGGATTCGAACCCGCGACCCTCATCCTGTGAGGAGACAGTGCTAACCACTGCATCACCGAGCAGCCTGATTCAGTGTAGTTAGATGTAGTTAGATGTAGTTAGATGTAGTTAGATGTAGTTAGCTAGCAGCCAGTCGGTAGCACCGTCCTGCTGTGTTTCATTACGATGCATTCAAGCTCCATTCTGAAAAATGATTGAGCAAAAGTAAACTTTAACATTGTCATGATGTGTTCAAATGTAATCTAACCTCTAACCTAAGAAATCTGAATAAATACAGTTCACAGCAACATATAAAACTGGAAGCAAAGCGATATATTGTGGAAAGAGATCCTTTGAAAATGGACAGTTTTTACTTACCAAAATTTTTATTTAACCTCCTGGATTCCTCAGATTTTCTAGTTTAATAGGATGACAATATCTTTGCTTTAGTTTTAAACTCTATAGTGATTTGAGAATCAATAAAATATCACAACACATAATATGTCAATATTTTCTTATACTCCTACCGACTACATTTACATACACAACATATTCAGTTTTTTTACCCTTACTCTGAAGAAGTATTCCTTGCTCACCACACCTGAACAATTACCTTCACATAGTTAACGTCATATAGTTGTTTGGTTATTTGCATTTAACCTTACATAGTTTAAATGGGCATATTAACACTGTACGGTTACACATACTGGTATTTGTTCAAGTAACCATGTTGTTTCTTGGTTCTGAGTTACCTCGGCTGTCGGGAGGGCTGACTGTCTTCCTGGTGGAGAAAAATGCTGAAGGCTGAGGACTCGCTGGGCCAAACCATGTGCTTCCATGTCAAAAAGTTAGCGTTCATCCTGGTTACCCCTTGTGTGCTCTTTGGTTTGGCCAAGCCACTACAAATGTGCCCTCATGTGTCCCTCAGTAAGGCCGTTTCTGTTGTCTTGTGTACTTGTTGTAAGACCTATAGTCACATGGCTTTAACTGCTTTAACAGGCTGAGTTATTAGACTCTTGGTTTGTAGTATTTTGTTATTTTTGGGTGAATAAAAAGCCTGGTTACTTCCCCAGCTCCTGTTTCCTTGCTGCCTCACTGCTTGGTCCCTACTAAGCTGTTTACATGGCTAATGAAAATTAATATTCTGCTAATAATCTTGTTTACATGCAGCCGGTTTATTTGCTCATTTCCAAAAACCTGCTGATATCCAGATCTTGCATTAGGCTCTTCTTCTGGCCATGCATCTCTGCAAACAGTCGGTTTGTGTTTGTACAGAGCTGGACGTAAACAGGAAAAAGGCCATGAACTACCATAAAAAACCCAAATGAGATGCATATTCTGAACGTCCAAAGAGTGCTCCTAAAACCAGAATAACATTGGCATATATCACTGTTACGCCGGGCTGGACAGGCAGAACAGGACTCACATGCACAACTCAGAGAGCAGTTAGAGTTAGAACAACGCTCGGTCTTTATTACAGAAATGGGTCGGTACACGCGAAGGCAAAACTTACAGGCTAACAAATCCAGTCTGGCAGGCAAAACTCAGGGTCGAAAAACGAGCAAAAGTCTGAAACACGGAAATCATATCACTAGGAAACCGCTGGTAGGTTAGTCAAAGAGAACAACCGAACTGGCACAGAAGGGCAGCGAGACGCAGCTTAAATACCCGCGAGGGGAGTGACTAACTATGAACAGGTGGACACAATCAGGGGCGGGGAGACGATCGGACGCAGGTGAGTGGAGACGAAAAGCAGGTCAGTGAAGTCATTCATTCAGAGGGGCGGGAGCATGCAGGCAGGAAGTGAAGTGCACTGAAACGAGAGGGAGGATTAGGATTTCACAATCAAACAGGAAGTGCTCTCATGAAACATGAAAACAAAGGAAACCCATCACCGATGTTTGACAGACGTCACAATCATGTCTTAATCTGAAAATGCTCCACTGGGAATAAGGCCTAATTCAGAATATCCTAATGGAACATACAGCTATATATGACCTGCATCAAATCTGAATATTGTCATATTCAGAATGAATATTAGTGTGCATGTAAACAGTCAATACTTTATTTCAAACTCAGTGCTGGAGTTCAGTTAACACACCACAAGACAGTCTGACTGCCTCGATGTCTCCAGTTCCCATGAAAACCCAAAAAGAAACATCATCACATCCAAAAACTTCCAGCCATTCGGGTCCAAACACAGGACCTTTCTTTTTTGCAAACCACCGAGTCCCAATGCAGCCCAGAGAAAACGTACGTACGTGTCCGAGGTGATCGAATTGGTGAAAAGTGCTGCTCTGAGCGTGTCACAAAGGAAAACAACCGTTTAACATCAGATCAGCTGGGTCATTTTGTGTGTGTGCACGCTGATATTTGAAACTACCAGTTAGTGGTCTGCTGTGAATCCAAGACCAGACCACAGCCTAGTACTGCTGAACATGGTGAGTAATTCCCATGTTTCATATTTATGTAAAATCCATCCATCTGCAACCGCTTATCCCGTTGGGGGTCGCAGGGGGCCCTGGAGCCGATCCCAGCTGGCGCTGGGCGAAGGCACATAGAGACAAACATTCACACCTAGCCATCCATTAACCTGCATGCCTTTGGGCTGTGGGAGGAAGCTGGAGCACCTGGAGAAAACCCACACTAACATGGGGAGAACATGGAAACTCCACACAGAAAGGCCGGATTCAAACCTGTGACCCTCTAGCTGTGAGGCGACAGCGCTAAGCACTGCAGCTAGTGTGTGGCTCTGCACCAATGTGGTTTTCCATGTTGTAGTTCGTAGCGTCAATCATCTGTTCTCCTCCGTCAGACCTGGAAGAAGGCGCTGAGCAGGGTTGAGTTACTGCGAATCACAGGGCATGAATCAGCACCGAGACCAGCTTCCAGCTCCGTTCTGAGCCCCCGTCCAAGATCCATGCTGTGCTCCTATTTTGAAAATAGTGCGCCTTGCTGAACATAATTATAACAATTTCCAAGCGAAATATATCACGAGCCCTGTTTGAGCTTCCCGGACTGTTCGTCCAAGAGCAACAGCTTCGTTTGCTGAGACTGTGGAGGTGGAAAACACCACCAACCAGCTGCTGGGGGTGAAAACGGAGCTGGGACTCCAACACTTTACTTGTTAACAGTTACCCTGTAGATTTTTACATTTACATTCAGTTTCTCACCAAAATGAACTGAAGATACATTTTAACCCTGCACTGTTTACACCTAGCTAGCATCCTTGTTTGACCCTGCCTTCTTACCATAATAACGCCAGCGACGGCTGATCAGGTGGATAGCCTGAAACTGGGACTGTATATTGTGTCACGTCTGAATGTGGTCTGAAAACGCTGCTCTCTAGCGCCACTAGTGGTCAAAAACTCTACAAGCTGCCTTTAATCAACAAGTGTTTGGTAGCAGATTTTAGTTTTAGCTGTGAAGAGGAAGTACGACAAGCTAACTAGCTAAACGTCTAAAATGGTGTGTACCGGTTTAACTTCGGTAGCGAGCTCATCTCCTGACCCTCTGACATCACACATACCACCTTCATGAGCCAATAAAAACCCTGTCATGTAGAGCTAGTTAACGTCGGCGGTCAGCAGCCAGTCAGCAGCCAGTCGGTAGACGGTGGCGTTAACAGCTGTTTTCACAGAGGCTGCATTGACTTTCATTGTGATGCTTTCAAGCTCTATTCAGAAAAACGAAAGTAAATTCTAACACTACTATGATGTGTTCAAATGTTATCATGTAAAAATGTGTTTTATTTAGATTTATATCAAGAGGGAATTATGGCCTGTTGAACTTCCTAACATTAGCTCAAAGTGTTTATTGGTTTGTTTTTTTGGTACTGAATTGGTATCACGAATTGTGTAAATTTACTGGTATTGTATTTAAACTTCTGGTGTCCTCACATCCTCATCAGCCATGAGCTAATCTTCTTTCTACAAAAACTTCAAATGGCTCCTCCAGGTGAGATTATTATTTTCCATATAACCTCCAAGAAACATCTGTGGCTTATAACGTGTGCGGTTACTAAATAGTGAAAAATAGTGAGTGGGAAATCCACCTCCTCAGGACCAGCTCCTCAGGACCAGCTCATCAGGACCAGCTCCTCAGGACCAGCTCATCAGGACCAGCTCCTCAGGACCAGCTCATCAGGACCAGCTCATCAGGACCAGCTCCTCAGGACCAGCTCATCAGGACCAGCTCATCAGGACCAGCTCCTCAGGACCAGCTCATCAGGACCAGCTCATCAGGACCAGCTCATCAGGACCAGCTCCTCAGGACCAGCTCATCAGGACCAGCTCCTCAGGACCAGCTCATCAGGACCAGCTCATCAGGACCAGCTCCTCAGGACCAGCTCACCGACGGCGGTACTCTGACTGTAATGGCTTCCTGTTGCCAGTTTTCTTAGCGTGACCAAATGAAAAACAAAGTTTGTAGCTGTGTAATTACATTTGGCTAATTTATGAAGTGCAGCAACCGAAGAGGGAAACAAATCTGCAAATGCGATCCAGACCCTCGGGCCATCAAGCTTTGGATTTCAGAACACAATGGAGAAAAACATGACTGAGGTTTGTACAAACACACGTCTAAGAGCGAATCATAAACATCCCGCCTGAAGACGCGAGGACAAGAAAATCATCTGCACACATGCAAATTCAAATACAACAGCCTGCATGTAGTGCAGAACGAGGAGGAACACATGAAACAGTCTGAAACCTCTCAGATATTCATGTCTGCGGTTTTACTTCAGCATCTTCACGGTTTTGTGCTATGGGACTACGGATGGATTTAAACCTTCAGAACCTTGCTCAAAGGCAAAGTGAGTACTACTGCTTATTTCGTCCACGTACGTTTTCTCAGCTGTTCCAGGGATTTGAACGAGCAACCAGATCTTTGGGATTCAAACTCAAAAATTCACGCTTAATGTATATTCTCTCAATAACCACACTACAGTGCAGCCAGTATGTCCCAGTAAGGGTTAAAACTGCTGCAACTGGACTTGGTTTAGATTCACTTCTCATCCAAGAAGCTTCTTCAGTTCTGACCAAACTGGCCGGAGAACCAGGACTTTAACCTCAGTGGGGTCGTCAGCAGGATAGCGGAGACCACTCAGTACACGGCTGCTCCTGACTGACAGCTGGAGTTATGGGATGTCCGAGTCAGCTGATGTCAGGTGTGAACGACTGCCACGTGGGTCGCTGGGTCGATGTTCACGCCTTTATTACCGTCTTCGTGCTGGTCTGGTAGGGTGGTCTGGTGGTCTGTTAGGAAGTTGCTGTGAAAACATCTTCAAACTACTGGATTTATTCAGAAACTCATCAACATCATAAATATATATTTAGTTCAGGGCAAGGCAGCTTTATCTGTACAGCAGATTTCAGCAACAGGGCAGTTCAGAGCTTTAACCAAACAAGCAAGAACATTCAGACATAATTAAGCAAAGTTGATGCTTTGACTTAAAAGAACTACGAATCAGAGGCGCCCTGCAGTTTTCTGGGACCTGGGAAAAACTGAACGCTGCCTCTGCAGGTTTGGTTCTGACTCTGGGGACACCAACTAGACCTGATCCAGACCACCTGAGAGGTCTGGACGGTTCATAATGTAGCTGAAGATCAGAAATGTATTTGGGCCCTAAATCGTATTTTGGGATCAGTTCTCTGAGACAGGGAGGCGGTGTAGAGACCTCAGAACTGGACCAATGTGATCCACTTTATCGGTCTTGGTGAGGACTCTGAATCAGCTGCAGGAAGGAACCGACCCATCAATGACCCATCAATGATGTAGATCGACCTCCTGCACTGAGCTAACGTTAGCATTTTTCTGACGCGAGCTTGGAAGCATCACAGTGAAACTGAAAGCAGCTTCCTGAACAGTGCTACCATTAGCTGCTAACAGCTAACGCTAACTAGTTCTCGTCCTGCAGATTTCAACACAGATCTGTTGCTCACAGTGTCGCATTATCAAGGAAAAACAGGGTGCATGTCCTGGACGCATGTATAGCGAGTTCACCACGTCCCAAACACAGTTTCTGTTGGTGCCGAGACGAGCCCGTCTCCACGGTACCGGTTAAACAAGAACGTCACCATTCAGGTTTTGGTTCTTGTGACGTCGCTGGAATATAAACGTGAAGTTCTTCTGCTTGTTTCCTGTAATACCTTTTAAAGTAAAGCTCCTTGGTGCTATGTCATACCCAAATAAAGCACCTATTGCCAGACGTGGATGTCGGTGTCAAGTCACTGATTTTTATCTGAATTAAACCTAAAAGAAACGACATTACTGCATTAGATGTTTCAGCACTAAGCCATGACTGAACCACATTTCACTACCATGGGGAATTCATTAGCAACCTGAACTTTTAATATTGGGCTTTCTCTGCTGCCAAGAGCCTAGAAAATGCTGTATTTTGGTATTCTTTACGATAGCTATAATGTACTGTATATCTTATATATACTCGTCTGGGACTCGGCCTCCCAAAGCGATGCAGGCTGCAGCTGTGATCGACTGCAGACGCCGTCTGGCACCATAATCACACACTAACACGTGCACATGGCGTGCGTTACTGTACCTACGACGACTCCCCGAGCCGTTAAAACAACAAATGTGGTTTTAATCAATTTGCTCGGTTAAAAGGTTAATCCAGAGCTGAGGCTCACCTCTGCTCTGGGTCCTGGAGGAGCTTTATTACCTGGGGACCTCCAGTAATTTGTGATAATTGCAGAGACTGTCAGTAATTTTGACCCCCGATGAGGTGACCATGTCTGGATTTTGTCGAGTAAAAAATTCCAGCACAAATTACAGAGACTGTAGGTCTCCTGATAATACTGTACAAGCTGAGCTCACAGCTATAAATTGGATTTTTTAATTTCATCTTGTCTAATGCGGATGCAGGAAAATCACTTAAGTTTTGTTTTATTTTACAAACCTCACGACTGCTGCACCTCAACATGGAGAACAGAGAGGAAGCTGAGCCAACAAACAATCATAGAAGATCATATTCAGGAAACCTGGTTAATTGTTTTGGAAGCAAATGACGTCTAAGAAATGTCAGACTTGCCTTTATTCCAGGTTCGGTTAGTGGGTAGCTCATCATTAACATAACATCACAAATATCTTAAACCTTTGGCTTGTTTTTCTCTGTTTTTAACTTTTCTTTACCAGAAAACTAATATAGTTAGGCGTCCTGCTGTGTGCAGTTTATTGATCAGTTATGGGATGATAAGCTGCACAGAAACAGCATTAGTTGGTCAGTCGTCCTACGTGTGTTCAAGAAGAGCTTTTACTAAGTTTAGTGAGTTTACTGAGTTAAACCTCGTATGTTTATAGGTTTTCAACATAAATGCATTGTTTAAAAATGTACTGAGAATAAACAATAAAACTGTTTTATTGTAATTTTCAATGCTTTGAGTGTTGGTACTCCAGTTCCCATCCTGCTATGGGTGATATAAACAGGAAGTAATGTGGGCTACAATCAATTAGAAGAACAGCAGGAGGAAGCAGAGATGAGGTTTATAGGAGTGTCCAGACATCTCCCTGTCACCTCAATACTAGTAGGTAGGTAGGTGGTGGTAATAGGTTTCTATTGATCAGATCTCCTATCAATTATCTCAGAGGAAGAAGCAGCAGCTGGGTTTCTCTGGACTGATGCCATGAACACACGCCACACACAGTTTAATGCTAAGAGGCGTCATCCAGCCATGAGGGCGGCCCTGACGAGGGAGGAGAAAGACATTCAACATGCACAACTTTTACTAGTTTTACAAATACTATTAATTTAGAAATGTTGTGTGTGGGTTTGAATTAATCAAAAAGCATCTGCAAGTGTTTCACTCACCCAATAAAAGGTGCAAAACCAAGAATTAAAAGGCTGCAATCATGCATTTGGTTTCCAGGTCAGAGCAGATGTTGGGAATTAACCCTGAAATTTAACCCTTAACTCTTTTAAAACTTGCGACATAGCCTCCTGATGCTAAGCTATGCTAATACAGTACACAACACTGAATTCTCTTCTGTAAACTGCAGCAGTTGATGCTTTTTGACCTCCTTTACAGATTACCTCATGCATTCCTCCTCAGAAGAGCTGGTCGGAGGCCACCAGCCTTCCTGTGCCGACACCCACCGTGATCTGGGTCTCAGTTTACAGCAGCACTATAAGACACAAACCACCGGAATCAGTGCAGAAACTGCAGAAAAACAGTTTCTGACTGTTTTCAAAGATATCCAAGTCGACGGCTGAGATCAGGACGGACAAGACGAACCACAAAACCGAAGCAGTTATCTGAAACTAAATTAAAGTTGCACAGAGCTGCACAACAGACTGGATTCTTGGTGGGATCAGCGGGACCACAAAGAATCATTTCATACATAACGGCGGGAAGCAAATTTGACCATAAAAACAACCTGAACTGTGCAGGCCGGTGCGTCACAGTTTTCAAAGATATCTGCATAGATCAGTGAGATCAGGACGGAGAAGACTGACCACAACCCAGACTATGATCTGAAACTGAATTAAAGAGACTGCTGAAGAATCATTTCATACCCAACTTTTGCCCTTTGAAACTGCACGAAGAAATATGAGATGTGAATATGATAACTGTATAAGCCAGCGCTTCGTAGTTTCTGAAGATATCTAAGCAGGACGGACAAGATGAACCACAAAACCAAAACAATCTGAAACTGAATTAAAGCTGCACAGAGCCTGCTGATTCTCAGTGGGATCAGCAGCTCTACAAAGAAGCATTTCTTGTTTAACAGAGTTTTATTTATACTGTAGAGCACTAATCAGGCTAAAAAGCGCCATCTCTAAATACCTGATAACACTGCCAAGGTGCATTATTCACCTCATTCCCTCATTCACGCCTTTGTCACCTCCCTTTTGGACTACTGCGATGGGAGTTCTGTCTGGGGGTTCCCAGCAAAGCCCTGGACCGGGTTCTCACCGGCACCGAGCCCTGGCATCACATCACCTCCGCCCTCATCCAGCTCCACTGGCTCCCGGTCAAGTCCTGCATCACCTGCCCTGGCTCCTCAGTACCGGACTGACCTCCTCCACCCTACACAGGTCCAGAAGCTGAGATCTCCGGCCCGGGTCAGCTCTCCATCCGCCGACACCAACCGGGGAACTTTTGGGTAAAGAACCTTCAGTGTGACAGCCCCCACCATCTGAACAAGACCTGTGACCTCTAGCTACTGTTCTGCTCTGTCTGTTGTCTGCTGTTCTTGGGTTTCTTGAAAGGCGCTATATTAATCCAAATTATCATTATTGTCATAATCTATGTGATTGGTGAACATACAAAAATAGTGTTATTCCTCCTCAAGTTTTAAAAATCTGATCCATAGCAGCGTAGACTGTACAGTGTATAAGAAGTGGCCGTGACGTCAACCATTGGTTTTGAAGCCTTGTGTTCGGCATTTTGTTCGTCGCCATCTTGGTTTTTGGCCACTGCCATTAGTTTGTGGTATGTGACACAGGAGGGTGGAGTTAAACTACAACCGAATGCTGAATACGACATTTTTAGGAGATCAAAAATTACCTTTAATGAACTAAAAACACATCATGAATGGGTTGAACTTCTTTTTGCAACCAGAGGAGTCTCCCCCTGCTGGCCTTTAGAAATGAGTTACCTTTACAGCAAATCAGTGTTAAATACCAAAACAAGTTGCTATAAAGTGCTGTCAAATTAAGATCAGTAACGTCTGAAGTTACAAGCATTTTATACAATTATTTATGACAAGAAATCAACATGTCTGCAGAAGTGCTTTCCATCTATTGTCCCTTGTTCAGGTGAAGACTTAGCAATTCAAATAACATCAGCTACACTATTTCAGCCTATGAGGTGGATGTGAACATTTAATAAACTTAATTTCATAAAAACACAAATCAGTGAAAAAGAAAAAGGACAAACTGTGAGGATGCAACTGAAATATCTACGTAAGGCCAAGTTTACACGGGCCATCCAGGCATTAAGATGAACGTTTTAGAGAATAAACTACCAGGTTAATGATGATGAAATATTAAGTATTATATATTATAATATGAACTTCTGCTGTCCATGCCTCTCATCAACACACAAATAAAGAATCTGGATCTCTACTGACCGTCAGGGTTATGAAAGGACAGCAGTGTTAACCTGGTATGTGCAGATTCACATTTAGTTTAGATTAACTGAACTGTCTTGCTGATGCTGGATGGGTATTAACTTAAATCAAAGCATGCAGCTGACGCAGCTCTTGGGCCACCCACAGACTGGCTTTCATGTCTTTGTTACAGCACAATCAATACCAGGCTGCAGGAATTGAATGATGAAAAAAGACGGCCTATAAAGATGTTGTTTAAGACAGGGAGAGGCAAAGCTCCATGTAATCTGGTGAACAAAGAGAGTACGTATGAAAGACTGTGCAGCTTCAGTATCCTGCAGAGGGGATAAGCATGCATGAAATTTAAGCATATGTGTGCATGTAGATACATCCATAATAACATCACTAATAATCTGAGTGGAGGACGTGTGTACATGAGGGAGATGACTGCATTTTACTTTTATTCATAAATCAGATTTTTACTATTTAAAGACGTGACTGTAAGTCCAGAGAGCTGACGGACTTCTTGATTAATGGAGGCCATCGGTCAAACTACACTATCTGCTTCTGTCTGACCCGCCGTGTTTTCATAGGAGTGTTAACAAAAGGCCTATTGGTTATTTTAACCTGCCCCCCCGATACAGCACCACCCTTCCTGACACACACCACCAGCCACCTCCATTCTCTCTCTCTCTCTCTCTCTCTCTCTCTCTCTCTCTGCCACACACCCTTCATATCAGCGCTGCTGTTCTCTCCTCGTCTGCAGCATTACTACCCAGCATACACTCTGTTTTCCTAAGAGCCAGCCAGGAAATTAGTTTCATAAAGCTGCAAAGCACGAACACACACTAGTACATGCACAACAACACACAGAAAACCCAAAACATCCTGAAGAGACTAAGTGGGGCCAGACTAGCGCTCAACCTGACACACAGGAGAACAATACGACTGTTTAAACCCTGCGGCCCCGACTACCGGCCATTGGAAATGGGAGTTTGAGAGTCAGTGGGAGTGGTGCGATCAGAATACCTTGCAGGGCACCGAAACAATGCCGTTATTCCTGCAGCAAAGCAACAAACACTACGAGTCTTTGATAAGGTCTTTAAAGCAGCCCCTCCTGGCACACAAATGGTGGCAGGAAGCCGAAGGAAACGACCCGTGGAGAATGAGAAAATGAAAAGCCGTGTGCCTCGCAGTCGTGGCTTTTTCACACACGTCTGAAGGGCTTTGTCCCAGAAATGAAATGCCACCACCGATTTGAAACGGGAGACACCCAAACTTACCAAATTAGAGACCATGGAGACAGTTTGGGGAGCAAAAATATGGAAGCCATCATTCACTGAGCTGCAGAAAAACGTCTCCTTCCATTAACAGGTTGCCTCCTAGTCCAAGGAAAAGTCTAGTTAAACTGACGGTCGGTGTAGGGCTTCATTAACGCCATCAACACCTGTGAGTGTGACGCTCCTCCTCCTGTCCTGGCAGGGAGATTCGTCAGCTTGATGGAGCTCATCTGGGCCCTGCAGGTTATAAAAGCTGCTCCATGTGCTCATCTCTTCCTCCAGCTCCATCCACCTGGCAGTACTGTGACTGGTTCTGCACCTTCAACGCCTCCACAGCACTGACAATAATAATAAAGTCATTAATAAATTGTTTGGTTTGATGTGTGGTCTTGTGTGGCGGTCACACATGCTGATATATTGTGATTTAATTTTTCCAACTGTAGATTATGCAGTTTGTCAGCATGTGTTGTATCTAATAAGACGTCGTTTTCACTCCCTTCATTTCAGAGTTCATTGACTTATCTGGAGGTCGGAGGTCAAGGGACCCCTGTGAATATTTCGTCCAACTTTGGTGTGTTATTTAGCGTCAAGCTAACATGTCACAGTTTGCACCAGTGGATTCCTTAGTTTTCTAGTTTCATATGATGCCAACGTCTCGCTGTAAGACTCTGACAGTCAGAATAGCAGCTGTTGGATTGTTAAAAAAAATACCTGACGTCCACACAAATATCACAATACTATGCTGTATTGAAAAATAGCAGACAACAGCAAGCAAATCATGTATTTAATCATCCCCTGCTTTCTGGTCTATCTGACTCTAAATGGACCATAATCTACTAAATGAACATCCTGCTGTACTGAAGAAGACTGAAACTAGTGACTGAGACCAGAAACTGATGTTTCCAGTGTTTACTGAGGTAATCAATCAGAGAGGAGGATCATTTTCTAGAGACTAGGACCAGGACCAGAGGAGTCGCCCCCTGCTGGCTGCAGACAGGATGAACGTCTCAGACCTGGAGGTCGACCTCTGGCCTTAATGAAACCTGCTCTGGTTTACTGTGCTACACTGCCAGCACTGTACAGTAGATAACAGAGAACTACTGGCCATGAACTTTTTATGAATATTTCAGTATAAACAATGGAGTAAATGACTGCGTCTTCCAGGTAAAAACTGTTTCTGCTCTCAAAAAACAGACGAATTTTCCGATGCAGCAGGCAGCCGATTATCCTCAGCTCAGCGACAGCAGCCGGCGAGTTCAGCAAGCTTCACTTTCACCGGCTGATGTGTCCAGACGGGACAATTTAGCTGAGATGCCCTCCATGGTAACATGGAGGGCAGAGTCTCTGCAGGTACACATTGTAGTGGTGATTAAAAGTGCTAAGAAAATCCTCCTCAGTGTGGCTTTAACCAGCCGTACAGGCTCCATTAGTCCACATCCTCTGTCAGATATCCACTGGACTTTGGGTTCTTCAAACACATCTGCAGCAGGTTCTGAAAGGTTAAATAGCGCCCAGACTGTGAATGGGATCAGTATGTGGGGAAGACGTGGAGCGTCTGCAGCGTGGCGTTGGGTATGAAAATAAACCCGACTGGAGGTCACCGCGATAACGATCTGAGCCACGACGTGGAAAGTTGAGAAAATATGAAAAATATGCTTCGCTGCGCTTTCAGACTTACAAACGAATCAAGTACGATTAACATTCCTGTCGTTACTTTGACGGACAGTCGTGGTGGTTTATGAATGAGGGTCGTGTTCAGTGCAGAGCGAACGGATCACTGAGTGACAAGCGTGACCGGTTCCCCGCCGAGTCAGGTCCACCGGCTGGTTCTGTAACTGTAGTCCAGGGTGCGTTCAGAGCACTTCAACAGTGTTTGGACTGCGATGCAAACAGACGATACAGCTGTAATATGAGCAGACTCGGCCAGTATTTTAAATGAACTGTACTTATGGTTACTGGTCACACAGGTCTGAGCTGTTCTCAGTGAAATATGATTTTAAAGGGAGGCTGAAGATCTCAGTGGGACACGTAAATAAAGAATGAAGTTGCCTTTAATCAGAAAGGATCGTATAGAAATGGCAGAACCGTAACGGTGCAGTACCGTAGCAGTACCACAGCAGTACGGTAGCAGTACCGTAGCAGTACCGTAGCAGTATGGTAGCAGTACCACAGCAGTATGGTAGCAGTACCGTAGCAGTATGGTAGCAGTACCACAGCAGTATGGTAGCAGTACCGTAGCAGTACGGTAGCAGTACCACAGCAGTATGGTAGCAGTACCACAGCAGTACGGTAGCAGTACCGTAGCAGTACGGTAGCAGTATGGTAGCAGTACCGTAGCAGTATGGTAGCAGTACCACAGCAGTACGGTAGCAGTACGGTAGCAGTACCATAGCAGTATGGTAGCAGTACCATAGCAGTACGGTAGCAGTACCGTAGCAGTATGGTAGCAGTACCATAGCAGTACGGTAGCAGTACCATAGCAGTACGGTAGCAGTACCATAGCAGTACCACAGCAGTACGGTAGCAGTACGGTAGCAGTATGGTAGCAGTACGGTAGCAGTATGGTAGCAGTACCGTAGCAGTACGGTAGCAGTACCATAGCAGTACGGTAGCAGTACCGTAGCAGTATGCTAGCAGTACCATAGCAGTACGGTAGCAGTACCATAGCAGTACCATAGCAGTATGGTAGCAGTACCATAGCAGTACCACAGCAGTACGGTAGCAGTACCATAGCAGTATGGTAGCAGTACCACAGCAGTACGGTAGCAGTACGGTAGCAGTACCATAGCAGTACGGTAGCAGTACCGTAGCAGTATGGTAGCAGTACCATCGCAGTACGGTAGCAGTACCATAGCAGTACCATAGCAGTACCGTAGCAGTACCATAGCAGTACCGTAGCAGTACCATAGCAGTACGGTAGCAGTACCATAGCAGTACCATAGCAGTATGGTAGCAGTACCATAGCAGTACCGTAGCAGTACCATAGCAGTACGGTAGCAGTACCATAGCAGTACGGTAGCAGTACGGTAGCAGTACGTAGCAGTACGGTAGCAGTACCGTAGCAGTACCGTAGCAGTACGGTAGCAGTACCATAGCAGTACCGTAGCAGTACGGTAGCAGTACGTAGCAGTACGGTAGCAGTACCGTAGCAGTACGGTAGCAGTACGGTAGCAGTACCGTAGCAGTATCGTCGCAGTACCGTAGCAGTACGGTAGCAGTACCATAGCAGTACGGTAGCAGTACCATAGCAGTACGGTAGCAGTACCATAGCAGGACCATAGCAGTACGGTAGCAGTACGGTAGCAGTACCATAGCAGTACCGTAGCAGTACGGTAGCAGTACCGTAGCAGTACCATAGCAGTACGGTAGCAGTACGGTAGCAGTACCATAGCAGTACGGTAGCAGTACCTTAGCAGTACCGTCGCAGTACCGTAGCAGTACCGTAGCAGTACGGTAGCAGTACCATAGCAGTACGGTAGCAGTACGGTAGCAGTACCGTAGCAGTACGGTAGCAGTACCATAGCAGTACCATAGCAGTACGGCAGCAGTACCACAGCAGTACGGTAGCAGTACGGTAGCAGTACCATAGCAGTACGGTAGCAGTACAATAGCAGTACCGTAGCAGTACTGTAGCAGTACCGTAGCAGTACCATAGCAGTACGGTAGCAGTACCATAGCAGTACGGTAGCAGTACCATAGCAGTACGGTAGCAGTACGGTAGCAGTACCATAGCAGTACCGTAGCAGTACAATAGCAGTACCGTAGCAGTATTGTAGCAGTACCGTAGCAGTACGGTAGCAGTACGGTAGCAGTACCATAGCAGTACGGTAGCAGTACCATAGCAGTACCGTAGCAGTACCGTAGCAGTACGGTAGCAGTACGGTAGCAGTACCGTAGCAGTACGGTAGCAGTACCATAGCAGTACGGTAGCAGTACCATAGCAGTACCGTAGCAGTACCATATCAGTTCCGTAGCAGTACCATAGCAGTTCCGTAGCAGTACCGTAGCAGTACTGTAGCAGTACCATAGCAGTACGGTAGCAGTACGGTAGCAGTACCGTAGCAGTACGGTAGCAGTACGGTAGCAGTACCATAGCAGTACCGTAGCAGTACCGTAGCAGTACGGTAGCAGTACCATAGCAGTACGGTAGCAGTACCATAGCAGGACCATAGCAGTACGGTAGCAGTACCATAGCAGTACCATGGTACTTTACCGCCGTCACTGTGGCAACCTGATTATACTTTATGCCACTGTAATAATTCACTAAAAAGTCTTGTTACACAGGTAGATCTGACATTAAATAGACGTTTAAAATAACGTTTATATATATATATATATATATATATATATATATATATACACTTTTGCTCTGATTACTGCTCCACACACTCTGCATCCTCTTGATGAGCTTCAAGAGGTCGTCACCTGAAATGGTCTCCAACAGTCTTGAAGGAGTCCCAGAGATGCTGAGCACTTGTTGGCCCTTTTGCCTTCACTCTGCGGTCCAGCTCACCCCAAACCATCTGGATCGGGTTCAGGTCCGGTGACTGTGGAGGCCAGGTCATCTGGTCCAGCACCCCATCACTCTCCTTCTTGGTCAAATAGCCCTCACACATTATTTATTTCATTATAAATATTTATATATTTTTATTACGCCATAAAAATAAGAAGCAAGCCTGTTTTTAAATAGCAGCTCTAGATATCATCCATGAATGTGACTGTGGCGAATCAACGATGTATAATACAACGTAACACGGGACCAGCACCTCTCTAACAGCCATTTAGGTTTTGTAAAAGTATAAATAAGTGTTAATAACTTGTTTTCCACCAGGTTGGACGACAGCAGCCAGATGTTTGTAACGTAGCCTGGTCAACATCTCAGAGACCTTTTAAATGATTATGTTGTTCTGCAGCCCAGTCCGCCGTTCATCATCTAATACTTCTATCATGGACTAATATCTGCTGTCAGCGTGAACCACAGGTCTCGGTCTCAGCAGGTCTGGATCACATCCTGTTCAGTTTCGAAAGTTTTCGTTCAGTCGTGTTCACGACAGCGAATAAAACTTTATTTTGAAGCAGTTATTTTGGATCTGCAGGGGTAGCCAGTGTATTAGGTCTGTGTGTCTTAGCTAGTCGCTAACACTATCAGCTAACTGCTTCAAAATAAAGTTTTATTTCCTGCATCGCTCTTTCATAATAAATTATCCCCACAGACTCAAAGTTACTATTTACACCTTTTCATTTTGCATTAAATCGAATATATTGCATCCTCTGGCTTCACACTTTTTATAAAAACAATGTGTTACCAATAAATCGTAATTCTGCATCGTCTAACAGACGACGTATGCAACAACTAGGCTGATTAATTTAATAAGTAAAGGACTGTTTCATATATTTGTATCCCAGACTGATTTGGTAGATAGTAAATAAAATGTGACTGGACTTTTCATGAAAATAGCTTCACATTAAATCACATTAAACAGCTGAACCAACTGACAACTTGCCTCAATAGCTCTTTAAGTTTTGGCTAATGCCAGAAAAACAACCGATATGAATCCATGCGGCGGTAAGATGAAAGCTGTCGTAGAATAATGGATGTAGTTGAGTGTGTTGGCCCACGTGGGCTCCTCAGTGGGATTATATTGCAGCTCGGGGATGTAAATTGGCTCGGTTGCACTCGATGACCTCAAGCTGGTTTCCAGTGTCTGTGGAGGGAAATTACTGCCCAGCAGTGGAGCACGTTGGACCAAAACCAGTCTGATTACAACCAGTTTTGTGACGTGTCGTGAAGGTCGGTGATCGCCATCGAAACAAAGAACGAGTCGATCTGAGCCTTCAACTCTCAGGGGCCCGATTCGTGATGTTTCTGGGGTTACATCAAAACCACCAGAGGGGAAATAAATTCATGTGGCGCTGGTATATTTCTGATTACTTCCAGAGTATGTGTTGGCTCTGGAGAGGTTTTCTTTCCATTTTCCACTTTCTCTGGATCCAAACACACCCTTATCACCTCTTTAACCTTTGAGTTTGATCATTCGTTGCCTCGAGAGCTCTTTAAAAGGAACGGCGCTGGCTCGTGTCACACCATCAAAGGCTCCATCTGCAGCGCGACCAATGAATGACGTTCCCTCTTCCAGCTGTTTCATTTGATGAACTACCAGCAGAGGTCAAACAGGCTGGAAGCCCTGCAGTATGTCACTAGAGGGAACTAATTTAGTGCACAATATGAGAGAAATAACACGATTTTATGATGGCAATAGCACAAGTCGACAGGGTTAAGGTTGTAAGTTGTGCAGGAGCTACATACTGTGTGACTTGGGTCATAATTTTGGGGTGTTTTTGGGATCCTAAAAGGGTTTTCCAGGTACCAGGAGGGCATAAATAGTTCTTCACCCTCTTCTTGAACTTCCACCGGCACACTGAGTTCAGCAGGGGTTCAAACTATTCGATTACCAGTTAGATGAGGGCCTACTGGGGGAGATCAGCTCTCTGAAATTCCTCATTTTAAAATGGAGGTCCAGCCTTTTCAGTCCTGGACTGCTGTTACTTGTCAACACATCTTAAAGCTGCACTGATCAGGATTTTATAACAATGGGTCAAATGACGGCATGTCAAGTGAAAAGGGCTGCTTTTAGTGCCAAAATCAACCGACTCGGCAGATAAAGTCCCAGTTTAAAAGAGCATGTTATCGTCTTTGAGCTCTTTGTTTTGGTTTTATGGCACAACTTTACCTCTTTGGTTCACGATCACTGAGATGGAAACAGGACCAAATGAGAGTGAATATGGGACAATGAACGCCACTGTTGCTCTGCTGTGGGCGACGTATTTCTGAAGGCATCAACCAGATTCCTTTGACAGAGAGCCAGTGGGATTTTTCCACTGGGTTTCGAATTATTGCAGAAATAAAACTGTGTGGGAAACGTTTTGATCAGATAGATAATCTTCACACCACTTTTATGGTTTGTGAAGCATGATTCAATCACCAGGAGTAAAACGCTAATGTTAGGCTAAAAGAAACTACACCGCCATCACATGAGCACAAGTCGAAACACAACAAGGCTGAAAAGGTAAGCTATGGTGGTGAAGGTTAACGTCCCCAAAAACCTCTAATTTAGCATGAGTGGCATATTTACTGACGTACTTTATGTTGTAGAACAACACGTTAAAACCTCTCCCGCTTGTGTCAGTCAGAGGCCTGATGAAATACTGACATGAACATGAACATTTTAGGACTCATTCCTGCAGCACTCTGCAGGTAAAAATCAATTAAAGCAGGTTTAAAGAAGATTTTCAGGACTTGAATTTTGGATTTCTACTTGAACTACGAGCTTTAATGTTCAAATACTGGCTGTGCTGCAGCACCTTTTTGACTGAAACGCTGTTTTAGCACCTGTCTCTGAAAGCACATTTGACTAACAAAGCTAGCTTGTTGAGGTTAACTGACCTTTGAATGTATAGTGTTTAGAAAAACATCAGGAACTAGAAAAGCACTCGGAGAGCGCAGACCTCCGCCAAGCACAGTAGTTTTTTATATAAATTGCTATAAAATCCTCCATCTGGATCAGATCTGGATCAGCCTTTGGGATTTGATAGAAGTACACACTGTAAATCCCTGAGTCAGATTTCATGAGCTTTTGGCAACAACTACCAGAGATATTGAGAAACTATTTTTTGGGTCCCATTGACCCCAATGTTAACGAAAATTTCAAAGTGATCCAGAATCCAGGATTTCTTCCGGATCACCCCCAAAATTAAATCACTTCTTCCTTTTCACATTTTCCACACACCCTGAAAATTTCATCAAAATCCGTCCATACGTTTTTGAGTTATCTTGAACACAGACAAACAAACAAACAGACAAACAAACAAACAGACAAACAAACAAACAGACAGATAAACGCCGGCAAAAACACAACCTCCTTGGCGGAGGTAAAAATACAGTAGTTTAATGTGAATTAATGACGCCTACCACCTACCAGACTAGCTGCTTTAGTCTGATCAATCAGTTTTTGGTTGGTTCACACGTTTAGTGTGGTGAAAGGTCAGCGTGATTATTCTGTTACATGAGCGGCAGCAGAAGCTGTGGGAACCTCCACCTTTCTAACCTCAGGTGAGGCCAAGAGGGCAGAGACGCAACACGGTGGAGTGGATTAGGTTGCATTCCTTGAAAACACACACACACACACACACACACACACACGTCATCTCTCACAGAAAGGTGAGGCCAGAGAAGAGACCTGACACTCGGCGGTGTAGGATGACACCTGGAAAACTGGCCCGTTACCACATCGACATGCTTCCACCGTGTCGTAACGTGCGGCGGGACAATGGCAGGCCTGGGAACGAGGTGACTGAGAGGACAAGCAACATGAGGTAAGGCGACATATTTCAGAGAATAACAACCAAGGAACACAGCGTAAAGACGGGAAATCACATGCGGAGGAAATACAGAGGAGCTCAGGATGTGGAGGTCCAACCTGTGTGAGAACGCAGGTCGGTAACTCGAGCTCCATGTGAAGTCTCAGCAACGGGAACTCAAGACTACACCGAGTCATTACTAAGCAGCTACAATGCACTCACATTCCTACCAGTCACACACACACACACACACACACACACACACACAGATGTCAACCACCCACGTTAACACACACTTCCTCTGAATCTTCGCGCTCTGAACTCTGAACTTCTCACAGAGATCATGTGGCCAGAAACGAGCTGCGACTCGCTGTCGGAGACGGTTAGTCGAAATGTTCTAAACATCCACATCTGCTCTTCAGCCCCCAGATGTGCCGAGTGATGAATCCCACAGGTAACACCTCCTAAACGCTGTATGAGCGCAGGTGTTGTACTAATACAGCAAATACTGCAAATACTCTGAAACATGCCCAAGAACTGGAGAGAAGCCGAGTTACCTTAAAAACGAAAGGCTTCCTAGCGACCACGTCTGCACACAGAGTGATTTTAACATTTCAGAATGATTTTTAGAGGCCTGAAATGGTAAATATTCCCAGTGTTTTATCAAGAAAGACAAAAAATGAAATATATTTCTATTTCTTTTTTTACTGTGACTCCTTGGAGGCGTCCCAACCTCCTCCTCCGTTTCCCAAAAACTGACTACACCCCATCAGATCTGTTAAAACTAATATTCAACCACAAATCAGTTACTCACCGTGCTGCCTTGAATTATTGAAGAACACTTTTTCTCACAAGCCTCCAGTGAACGGAGGATCAAAAAATGAGACTTGATTTTAAATCAAATTTATCTACAGCACAACTTTATGAAAACATCCGTTAATTCTCACACAACTCATGCACAATAATCCAAGTCTGATTTATTCAGCTTCAGTAGATAAAAAGGTCTTTGCATCAGCGCCATGAAGTAATTACTGAGTCTCTGTTTTACATTTAGAAATATGAAATCAAATCATGGGTCACAGATGATTTTATGATAACTGGCCAAGTATCTGTCCTCACCTGTTTGTGGCTATTTGGAGCAGACTGTGACCACCAGCGACCGGCGAGCCAATTATCTGAAATGAATCAAGGCGTCATTGAAAGAATTATTGCTCTGGCAGCAACTTAACACAATGAATCACGACGGAGGAGGCTGAGACTAATTCAGAGAGGGTTCGTCTCGCAACACATGGCAACTGAAAACAGATGTTTTAATAAAGACATCACAGCATTGCTGTTTGCTGGGCAAAAACAGATTCGAACCGGGCGAAACCAGACGACTCTTGATTGTGTCGCATCTGACTCCATGCTGTCAAGTTGAATCAACCATGCTGCTTTCAGAGATTAGAGCCTCTTAGAAGTGCTGGATCTGGCTGCAAGAAGAAATCAGCAAACACAATCAGTCAGTTTGCATCTTGAAGGCAGTCCGTTAACGCTGCTTCATCTGGTTTGGCCACTTGGTGGCAGCAGAAACTTCGTTATTTACGCGTCCACAGACTGCGATCACATTTGTGCCTACGTGATGAACCTCAGTCCAACCTGATCTCATGGGAAGGCGTATAAAAGCACAACATTTCCACCTTTTTTAGGCTTTTCGCTGCATCGTTTAATGCTGCCGTCTGTCTCTATGCGATGGACTGGCGACCTGTCCAGGACTCCAGCTCCCCTGCGATCCCTGACGGGATAACTGCGAAAAAGTCACGTCATGTTTAGGCAACAAAACCACTTAGTTAAGTTGAGAAAAATCGTCATGGATGGGCTCAAGATATGTTCTACACATCGTAACGTAAGTGGGGAAAACAAACGTCACTGAAGCAGCTTCAAAATAACTCAACAGCTTCAGGACACAAACACCAGTCTCCTGGTTGAAACTCCTGTTCGGTGGACCCCGCCACCCCCCTCCTGTCTGTCTTTATCTACGATACTATCTCCCAGTGCAGCATCTTCACGCCGACACCTTGACATTACAGTGCACAGCAAAAGCAATAAAAGCTTGTTATTTAACAAAAATGACATTATTTGGTGAGACTGAGCTGAGCATTCACTTTCCCTTTAGCTCCATTTTTGGTCTCCACCAGCTCCTGGCTCTTCAGCTGCTAAATACGCCACCACGTTCTCCAGCTTTTACTGCAGAAAACAGCTGAGAGTGACTCTAAACCAAAACTACTTAAATTAACACACCATATTTTTGTGCCCCAAAAACAACTAAAAAGGTCAAGCTTCTCCGAGCGAGTGCGTTTCAGATGAATAAGTCAGGTACAAGTCAGATTTCAGCATCGCAGGCGGAGCAGAGCAGCTTCCAGGTGTGACGGACTGAAACATCACAGGCTGAAGGAACCGAAGCTGAAAGTCGAGGCTGACCTGCTCAACCTCAACGTGTTAGAAGTCCTCAATATTATTCTGCCAATGAAAGAAGATCAGCGGCAAACTGGATGGTGATATAACATCTGAAATATCAGGAGCTGCTTTTCGTGCGAGTGAATGTTTTCATGGACATCAGTGGGACAGTTTGTTAGTTTGGGACCTGAATTCAGCATCAAATCTGGTTCCTGGATTCAGATCCGATCAGATCCCTCATTTTACAAATATATAAATACTATTAAGAGTATTTAAGAAGGAAAAATCTGTTGTTTTTTAGTCAGATCACTTATTTTACATTTCTATAATTTTAATAAAAAATCAATTGGAGATAAAAGACTGAATTAAGTGAATCTGTTATAATAAAAACAAATTATTATTACCACGATATCCATAGAACATTTTTTAATTAAAATTTATTTTAATAATTTTTTTCATTTAAATGCTTTTTTTTTAAAAATTTAATTAATTAAAAAAATAATTGTTTACTGTGCATTTTTGGCAAATTTATCACTCTCAAAATACGAGTTTAAGTCACCATATCTGTATATTTACGGTATATAAAATGATTTAAAAGGTGATGGATTATGTACATGATAGTATCATAAGGTCAATATTATGTTCTTAACTTTCGTGGTAATATTTGGATGTTGGAACCAAATGCAAACAAACAGACACATTGAAGTCAGTGAAATAATTTAGTGGGACAAACAATTTTACATTTCCATAAATTAAGTGATGTGTCATGATTCTCTGCTTATTGTTGCTGTATTATTTTAGCCCTTTCACAGCCCAGAAACACCTCCACCTCTCATAAGGCATGACATGGTTAGTGCAGCATTGTCATCTATGATTTATTGTGGAAAATAAACTGCTGATTGAAGCGCAGTGACACAACGCCGCGGCGTTACCGGGCTGGAGCCGTCGACCAATCACAAGAGTCCACATGACAAAACATAAAGAGGTTTCTGGAGAGTTCCCAGGCTGTCATGAAGTCTTTATGGAGTCGATCATCTCCTCACCTCCGAATGCTTCGCCTTCCCCGAGGCTGCAGGAAGGAGGAGGAGGAGAGGAGGGGGGGGGGAGGAGGAGGGGGGGGAGGAGGAGAGGAGGGGGGAGGAGGAGGAGGAGAGAAGGAGGAGGGGGAGGAGAGGAGGAGGGGGGGGAGGAGAGAAGGAGGAGGAGGAGGGGGAGGAGGAGGAGGAGAGAAGGAGGAGGAGGAGGGGGAGGAGGAGAGGAGGAGGAGGAGGGGGGGGGGAGGGGGAGGAGGAGGAGAGAAGGAGAGGAGGAGAGAAGGAGGAGGAGGAGGAGAGGAGGAGAGGAGGAGGAGGAGGGGGGGGGAGGGGGAGGAGGAGGAGAGAAGGAGAGGAGGAGAGAAGGAGGAGGAGGAGGGGGAGGAGGAGGAGGAGGGGGAGGAGGAGGAGGAGGAGGGGGAGGAGGAGGAGGAGGAGAGGAGGAGGGGGGGAGGAGAGAAGGAGGAGGAGGAGGGGGAGGAGAGGAGGAGGGGGGGAGGAGGAGGAGAGGAGGAGGGGGGGAGGAGAGAAGGAGGAGGAGGGGGAGGAGGGGGAGGAGGAGGAGGGGGAGGAGGGGGAGGAGAGAAGGAGGAGGAGGAGGAGGAGGGGGAGGAGAGAAGGAGGGGGAGGAGAGAAGGAGGAGGAGGGGGAGGAGGAGGAGGAGGAGGAGGAGGAGGAGGGGGAGGAGGAGGAGGAGGAGGGGGAGGAGAGAAGGAGGAGGAGGAGGAGGAGGAGGGGGAGGAGGGGGAGGAGAGAAGGAGGAGGAGGAGGAGGGGGAGGAGGGGGAGGAGAGAAGGAGGAGGAGGAGGAGGAGGAGAGAAGGAGGAGGAGGAGGGGGAGGAGGAGGAGGGGGAGGAGGGGGAGGAGGAGGAGAGAAGGAGGAGGAGGAGGGGGAGGAGGAGCGTCCACCAGCCCAGCTCAGAGAGCTCTGTCTGGGCTCGCTGTGACGGCCGGAGGGCAGCCTGCGACGTCTTTATTTCTCCTCAGTATCTATGACACAGAGGATTATCTCTTCCCGCCTCCTCCTAATGTTTTCCTCTTTAGTTGCAGCAGAGAAGCAACATGGCATGTCTCTCTCCCTCTTTTAAAAAGAGAGAGAGAGGAAGGGAGCAGATGACTTCTATCTCATGTGTATCTGTACTACATCCTTCTGGGATGAACATGAAAACTGAGGCCAGCAGAGTCGGCGAGGATGAGCCAAAAACGCCTCCACGTACAAAAAAAAACCATTGTTCTGTAGCCGCTGTGCAAACGGAGCTCGGCTTACGTGGCTTTCTCCAAACAGCCTTGTTTTCAAAGTGGAAGAGGTAAAAATGTGCATTTCATTCCCAAGCTGGTGTCTTCTTCCCCCGCCGGCCTGCAGAGGACAGATGGACGGACACGACGAAGAGGACGGACGGCGTCGTCAGTTGAAGAGGATGGAGTCGGGGTCTCTGTTGGCGATCTGAGCCATGTGTTTCAGGATGTCTTTCTTTGTGATGATCCCCAGCAGCCTCCTGAGAGAGAGAGAGGGGGGGGGGGGGGGGGGGGGGGGGGGAGAGAGAGAGAGAGAGAGAGAGAGGGAGAGAGAGAGAGAGAGAGAGGGAGAGAGAGAGAGAGATAACTTCATATGATCCTGGTTCGGTTTGTCACGGAAAGCCCAAGAAGTGACAGAAAGCAGAGCTGAGAGCAGTTCTGGCCTCCAGTCTGGTTTGTTTCAGTCCCAGGAGGGAAACTGGGACGAGCACAGCAACACGAAAACACAGAGACCACATTAAATAGTCAGCAAGCGGTCACGTTAACGTCAAATCCAGCTAGTCCTGGCAGCTCATGGTTCATCACGGTCTGCTGCAGATGGCAGACGTAGGGACGTTACAAAAGTCTTCAGATTTCAACACAAAAGATGTTGAGCTGTGCTGCCTAAAGGGTATGAGGTACTTCATTGTGTATTACTACAGCAGAGTAATGTACTGCTGCAGACGGAGGCAGTAAAACACATTTTAGACATGTAAAAGAATCAATATATCCATCCATCGTCAACCACTTATCCCGTTAGGGGTCTCGGGGGTCTGGAGCTGATCCCAGCTGGCACTGGGTGAAGGCGGGTTCACCCTGGACAGGTCTCCAGTCCATCACAGGACACATAGAGACAGACATCATAGAGACAGACAGCATAGAGACAGACAACATAGAGACAGACAGCATAGAGACAGACAACATAGAGACAGACATCATAGAGACAGACAACATAGAGACAGACAGCATAGAGACAGACAGCATAGAGACAGACAACATAGAGACAGACAACACAGAGACAGACATCACAGAGACAGAAATCATAGAGACAGACAGCATAGAGACAGACAACCATTCACACTCACATCCACACCTACGGGACATTTAGAGTCATCAATTAACCTAAACAGCATGTCTTTGGACGGTGGCAGGAAGCCGGAGAACCTGGAGAAAACCCACGCTAACACGGGGAGAACATGCAGACTCAAAACAGAAGAGTCCCAAGCCGGATTCGAACCTGCGACCCTCTAGCTGTGAGGTGAGAGTGCTAACCACTGCACCGCCCAGAATCAATATATTTGGTATATTTTCACCACTTTATCTCGCTGCCAGACAACGCTCAGTTGGTGCTATTCTGTGACTCTGGTGTTTGAAAGCAGTGTCTCTCAACCACCAGGGGTCCTTCAGGGACTTCTGGAGGTCCCCAGAAAAATGGTGAATAATTTATTTTCACTATCTAACTCAGTGAGTGAGAGTTAGTGACTATTGTGATCATACAGTGGATAGAAAAAGTCTACACCCCCGTTAAACGCCAGGTTTTTGTGATGATGACGATGATAAATCAGTTCAGAACTTTTTCCTGGGACTGGTCCAGACCTGGATCCTAGAGAGGATCTGTGGGGGGACCTGAAGAGGGCTGTGGACAGGAGACGTCCTCACAATCTGACAGATCTGGAGCTTTAGAGAGGAGGACGAGAGCTGTGACAGTTTAAAGGTCTTCATATTTATGCAACCAGGTAATTACAAGGTTTTAATTTTCTTTCCAAAACAGTTGTTTACAGAAACCTGGTATTTAACAGGGATGTGGAGACTTTTTATACCCACTGTAGGTTTCACTTCCTCCTCAGTTATCAACTGCAGAGTTCTGGTCTTCATCATGACATCATGACGCTCAGCGGCTCGTCACACTGCTCGTGTTTGTTAGATGTGTCAATATGGAGCGCTCCCAATGCAAGGACTTAAAAAATATGCTGGCCTCGGGAAAAACTACGCTTTGGAGGACATGGCCCAGTTCAGGTTCACCCCCGTCACACCGATCGAAGCAGCAGACCAACGGTAGACCGGCCGTAGACCAGCAGTAGACCGGCCGTAGACCAGCCGTAAACCAGGCCGTAGACCGGCTGTAGACCAGCAGTAGACCGGCCGTAGACCGGCTGTAGACCAGCAGTAGACCGGCCGTAGACCAGCCGTAAACCAGTGGTAGACCAGCCGTAGACCGGCGGTAGACCAGCCGTAGACCGGCCGTAAACCAGTGGTAGACCAGCCGTAGACCGGCGGTAGACCAGCCGTAGACCGGCCGTAGACCAGCCGTAAACCAGTGGTAGACCAGCCGTAGACCAGCCGTAGACCAGCCGTAGACCAGCCGTAGACCGGCCGTAGACCAGCGGTAGACCAGCGGTAGACCGGCCGTAGACCAGCCGTAGACCAGCCGTAGACCGGCCGTAGACCAGCGGTAGACCGGCCGTAGACCAGCCGTAGACCAGCGGTAGACCAGCCGTAGACCGGCCGTAGACCAGCGGTAGACCGGCCGTAGACCGGCCGTAGACCAGCGGTAGACCGGCCGTAGACCAGCCGTAGACCAGCCGTAGACCGGCCGTAGACCGGCCGTAGACCGGCGGTAGACCAGCCGTAGACCGGCCGTAGACCAGCTGCAGTGCTTCATCAGCAGTAAAATAGATCGTTTCTCAGTTCAACACACTGGAGGGGTTTTACTGCTACGGCCTAACTCTATGACCTGCAGCGTAGGAGGATCGACTTTCTGTGGTGTAAATGACATATAACTTCACTTTATGACTCCTTAACTACGGTAACATTACATTGCACCATTTGCCATGAAACTGTAATTATCACTCTGAGCTATGCTGGCTGTTATTTAGGAAAAGCGACAGTTTTTGCTGCAAGTTTAAAGCTTTAAAAGAAGAACTGAAAAGACTTTTCTTTACTACGAATGCAACCACTGCTGTTTATTCTGAGCCGATGCAACAAACACCGTCCTGCTGCTGCAAACACTCACTAGTTACTCACTATCCAAAGCTGAAAATGATGAGTAACACATTGTTGGTGTTATTTGTTAACAATTCCACAAAATGGATGGTTTTCTCAGAAACAGCCACCCAAACGTCCTCATGGAATCATCTACTGGTGAGGAAATACTTCACAAAAACAAATTACATGACTAATTCGTTCACAATGTGAGTTTGTCCAGCATCAGCGGGACAGAGTAAAAACATGAGACGGGCGGCTGTGGCTCGGAGGGTAGAGCAGGTCGTCCACCGGTCGGAAGGTCAGTGGTTCGATCTCCGCTCACATGCCGATGTGTCCTTGAGCAAGACACTTAACCCCAAATTGCTCCCCCAAACCCCAAAATCCAGAAGGCATCGCCATCGGTGTGTGAATGAGAGGTATTTCGATCCTGATGGGCAAAGTTGGCACCTCAGCAGCCTCCAGTATGAGTGTGTGAATGTGTGTGTGAACGAGTGAATGTGGCATGTAGTGTACAGAGTGGCCAGAAGACTAGAAGAGTGCGGTATAAATACAAGTCCATTTACCATTTGTGGAAAATGACCTTCACCTTTTTTTTTTGAGGTTTCTGTCATAATTACGTGTCCTATTTAGGGACAGTGTGTTGGATTTGGTGCCATCTAGTGGTGTGGTTGCACACTGCAACCAACTGAATGCTCACTCCTCCCTTTCCAAGACTGTGGTAACGCGAGTCACAGACTGCAGAAGCGTGGAAACGCCGTTCTCCTTGCTCAGAGGTCGTCCTTACTAGGGCTGCAAAGTAACGACTGTTTTCACTGCCGGTTAGGATGAGGATCAGCACCTCTACATCTGAGGTTTTCAGCAGAAACCCGATGGATTGCCTACTCCGGGTAGGGAATGACCCACAGGGAAGGAGTTCAAGTACCTCGGGGTCTTGTTCACGACTGAGGAGACGATGGAACGCGAGATTGGTTGGAGAATCGGAGCAGCAGGGCGGTATTGCAGCTGCTTTACTGGTGGCTGTGGTCTTAGAGATACGATGAGAAGATCCCTGAGGGACTCGCAGTAGAGCTGCTGCTCCTTTTGGGTTGAAAGGAGCCAGTTGAGGTGGTTCATTTGGTAAGGATGCCACCGCGGGCACCCCCTAGGGAGGTGTTCCAGGTCGGACCAGCTGGGAGGAGGCTGCGGGGAAGACCCAGGACTAGGTGGAGAGATTATATCTCCACACTGGCCTGGGAACGCCTCGGGATCCCCCAGTCAGAGCTGGTTAATGGAAAGGAAAGGGAAGTTTGGGGTTCCTGCTGGAGCTGTTGGCCCCGAGACCCGACCCGGATAAGAAGTTGACAATGAGTGATGAGGGCGTGTTCTTCTGTCGATTATTTTCTCGATTAGTCGTTTGGTCCATAAAATGTTAGAATATGGTGAGAAATGTGGCTGAGTGTTTCCCTGTTCCTCTGTCTTCACTCGGTGCGTCTAAAATACATCACATCATATTCATACATCATCGAAGTAAAAGCCTTTTCTGGTGGAATTTCCTGTCTGTCTGTCCCTCCTTCTAGTTACCTCACATCCAACGTCTAAATGTCCCTCGTCTCCAGCCCTCGCTGCTTTGGTCACCTCAACACATAATAAAATAGCGGACTACGAACTGACAGAGGCTGGCAGTACTACGGTTTAAACCTCTACGGCTAACATTGCCACACTTTCACCAGCATATCAGAGCACTACGGCGGCCTTCAGGTAACGTAGAAACGTGAAAGTTTGTCCGTTCTGGGCTAATGTAGCTAACAAAAACATGATCCTTAGTTCTAGGTGATTATCCCTGTGATGGACTGGCGACCTGTCCAGAGTGAACCCAGCCTTTTGCCCAATACCAGCTGGGATCAGCTCCAGCTCCCCCGCTACTCCTAACAGGATAAGCGATTGCAGATGGATAGATGGAAAACAGTTATGAATATGTGTTACACACGGGTCTTTTAAAACAAGCTTGTTTTCCAGAATAAATTGTAGCTAAGCTGACAAAAGAAAAAAAAAAACAGGCTGGGAGTGTTTTGAAGCCAGATGTGAGTCATGCCAGCGAGGCGACCTTGAACTAAAGACGCCAACTCAACTGAAGATATTCTGTGACCAGTCAGAGTGATGAAATGAAGACTGGCTGCAGAGATCATACACTAACGCTGCACTTCACACAGCCTCAAGGTCTTATATCTGAGTGTGTCAGACTATCTCCATTCTCAGACAATGAGTGATAAGCTTGCTATAAAGCCTCACATGAAAACACAAATCCTGCCTGATCAAGCAGAATAAGACACTTTCATCCTTCTACCCTTCTTCCCTTTTCTGTGCCTCCTTTTCTTCTCATAAAAAATGTCTTCCCGTCACACGTGGACCCACTCTGGTATAATTTCAGCTTTCTGTTGTTGGCCAGCGAGCAGCCCATCTGAAGCAAATATGTGCAAGTCCAAAAGAAGAAGTCATGGGGCCTGTCGGCGGCCTGTCAACAGGATGTGTGGGATGTCAAACGTGCCCTTGGGCCAGGCACGGTGGACCTTAAACTGCACAGTAATCAGCAGCTAAATGACTGAGAAGTAAACATGTAGGGCTGAACTCAGCCGTGCATCTCAGGCTATTGAGACAGACAGCAACAGTTAATGTTAATATTGCCGTAGCTTAGCAACAGCGTTCTCATATTTCTCGTCTTGACGTTCCAACAAAATCAAATTTTAAAATGATCATGAGTTCAATGGCACAAACATGGCGCGGTGATGCAGTGGTTAGCACTGTCGCCTCACAAGAGGGTCGCAGGTTTGAATCCAGTCATTCTGTGTGGAGTTTGCATGTTTTCTCCGTGTTAGCGTGGGTTTTCTCCGGGTGCTCCGGTTTCCTCCCACAGTCCAAAGACATGCAGGTTAACTGATGACTAAATGTCCTGTAGGTGTGAATGTGAGTGTGAATGGTGTCTGTCTCTATGTGTCCTGTGATGGACTGGAGACCTGTCCAGGTGAACCCACCTTCACCCAGTGCCAGCTGGGATCGGCTCCAGCCCCCCGACACCCCTAACAGGATAAGCGGTTGAAGATGGATGGATGGACAGTCCTGAAGCCAATAAATGAGTTAGCATTTTACCACTTCCTGTTCTCTCATCTGGAGGTCAATGGGTTTTAAAGACATTTTAACGTTTTGTTCTACGACATAAAATGTCAATCAATACCCCATTTACGTGTCTTAAAAAAGACAGTTGCTAAGAAGCGGCGAAATGAAGCTGCACAAACGTCGTCACGTCAACCTTTACACCTGTGACTGTGGTGTAGTTGGTTTATAGCCTAATTTTAGCTTTTTACTTTGTGGCGATTGCACTGATGCTTCAAATATCATAAAGTGGTGTTCATTAGTGGAGATTATCTTGCTGATCAAAACATGTCATAAATGTTTGTTTACCGCAGATATTATTTTCTGAAATAATCCAAAACCCAACGCAACAAATTGGCTTTCTGTGGAGAGAACCAGGGTGATGCTAACTTCCTGGTAAGCCTGCAGAAATACGTCATCCTTGCATCACTTTACCAACCCAGAAACATGGAGAAACTGGTGGAATTGTGGCAGGAACAGGAGTTCCTCTTTGACTTGTCCTCCCATTTCTACCACGATAAGAGTGGAGATGGACAAAAGCTGGAGCTCTTGAAATCCCTGCAGTATGCTATAGCTAGCTAGGCAAACATTGTCCCTAACGGGGCTACCTGCAAACTAATGTTAGCCACTGGATTGTTTGCTGTTAGCCTACAAGCTAACTGACTGTTTCAACTGATGATCACTGGCTTCAATCATATAAATCTGTCTGCACAACTTGAAGCCAGCAATCTTCATCGTCTGTCTATTCGGCTCCATCTTGTTCAGATTTCAAAGGGTCAAATGGCAAAAAAAGCAGCCATTATGTTGACCGATGAATGATGATCTCACGCCAAGTTTACACCAGAGCAGCGGCGAAGTGTGTGGGAAAAGCTGCAGCAGCCGCTCTAGAGTGAGTGAAACAGAAGTTAGAAAAAGTTGAACTTTTAGTGGCAACGCGCGGCCGTCAACCCTCCAGGACGAGCGCCGGTCGTTGATCCCAACATGGACATAGTGGTCAAACGGTGGTACTACAGCTTCTGTGTCCGTCATGTGACGTCATCAGGCCCAAAAAGCATTTTTCCCATAGACTTCCATTGAGAAAGAGGCGTCTGTAACTGAGAGGATCATTTCCAGAACGAACACTCTAATAGTCCTTATTTAAGTCATTAGGTCCTAAAAGTTGTAAAACGCACTAATAGTCTATGGAGACCCAGACCGTGATGATGGCGTGATGTTGGGACCCCATGACCGAGTCAGGTGACCGAGTCAGGTGACCAAGTCATGTGACCGAGTGGACCAGGGCCCAGTAAGAACCTGAAGACCCAGAAGATCTGGGTACTTTTACATGCCTGGAAGTCTACCCATTGACTTCATGCTCTACTGAGCAGCTTTCAGGAACCAGATCTCCTTAGACATCCATGGCAGCCACATGTTGACTTGTGACACAAAGAATTTCTTCCCACCTGAAACACTTGAACAAGCCTCCCGGCTGCAGAAATACGCAATTACTGCTGCGAGCCGCACATCATGCTGCCTGCTGGGAATTTGGCATCACACTAAACAATGAATGCTCTCCAGCAGCTGATAAATAAACGATGAAGAAATCTGAATTTGAATACCATTTTTCAAAACGGAGACAGCACTTAATGATAAAACAATGCAATAAAGGTCATAATGATAAAATAAAATTTGATATGATAAATACTCAAGAAATAAAAGGATAAAGTAATGATAAAATCCAGTAAAGCAGTGTTTCTTGGCCATCAACCTTAGATTTACGTGCATATAACTGGACAAAAATCGGACTTCAAGCTTCAATAAACGTATCAGATCACAACAGGTCTGCGTGGATCTGGTGTAGACAGCCGCATAGATTAACATCAGAGCGTATCTGCTGTCTGACTGTCTGATACACTTGCGATCTAGACACAAGCTACAGACAAGCGCTAGTTAGACCAGGACTAAAAGCTCAGTAAGCTGAAGGTTTACGTTTCACTGCTGCTGGAAAACGAATACAGTGTGTGTCAGGAACAGGAAGTGACAAAGAGAAACCACAAGATCTACTGTTACATCTGTGTGGAAGCCACTATAAGCCTGCGCCTCGCAGTGTTTGTAAAATATACTATTTCTGTAGATTTGTGAAAATACACATAATTCCACTCCCAAATGCCTGAGAGCTGTGTCTGAGGACACATCTAAACAAATGACTGTGTGTGAGGGGAATGAATGAAATGCTGATTAAGTTTACGCTCACTGGGATTATCGTCTGTTTGAGTGTAATTCTCTACATCAACATTGTCCTTTCTGTCATCACAAAGCCAGTGAGACGGCGTTGTATGTGAAATGGCGTTTGTGGCGCTGGAAGTGGTTTTGCAGCTATGCGTAGACAATTTCAAACAAAAGCAAGAAAGTTTTCATAAAATGCTTGAGGTTAAACCCTGTTTCCAAAAGACAACACATATCCAGCTGTGCAGTGTTCATCCATCAGATGGATTTAAGTGGAGTAGTCACCGTGACGCCACCCATCGGTTTGTGGACTACGGCTTTGAAGTCACCTGGCATTTTGGTTGTCGCCATCTTGTTTTTTTGGCAACCAGAAGTGACAAGAGAGGGTGGAGCTAAGTACAACTAAATGTGATAATTGCTTTCTGGTCTATCTGACTCTAAATGGACCATAATCTACTAAATGAACATCCTGCTGTACTGAAGAAGACTGAAACTAGTGACTGAGACCAGAAACTGATGTTTCCAGTGTTTACTGAGGTAATCAATCAGAGAGGAGGATCATTTTCTAGAGGTACTTGTCCATCATCAGTGAATTACCTACAGTAGATTTGGAGAAACCGTCAGGACTACCAGTACTGGAGCAAAGTAATGGTCTGCCGTGGACGGGGGCAGCAGAAAAACAGATTTTAGACATCTAAAAAAGTGTGTATGCTATACTTATCATATTTTAAATGCTTTAACTTGGCGTTTCTGTTGGGAAAGTGAAGCTGATGTCTATGCTCTCTAACAGTCTTGTTCACTGATGGGTGCCCTGCAACCCTGGACGGTCCAGATGGATGGAGCAGTGGACGGTTGGTGGATGGCCACCATGTCCCATCAAGGCTGCGACGTCAGCAGGGAGGTGACGGAGTGAATCATGGGGAGAAAGCTGGTCGGTCCCTTTAGGGTCCCTGAAGGTGTGAAATGACCCCTGAGAAGTATGTGGAGTTTCTGACTGACTAGTTTCTTCCATGGTACAAAAAGAAGAACCGTGCTCATCTTCATGCATTCAATGCACCATCTGATGCTGCAGGAATAACCTCTGCATCACTGGCTGCTGAAAGGAGAGAAAGTCATGGCGTGGCCTCCATCCTCCCCTCAACCCTACTGGGAACCTTTAGAGCATCCTCAAGCTACGTCTCTGAGGGTGGGAGGCAGTTCACATCCAAACAGCAGCTCTGGGAGGCTACGCTGACGTCCTGGTAAGAAATTCAAGCTGAAACTCTCCAAAAACTCACCAGTTCAATGGATGCAAGAACTGTGAAGCTGCTGTCGAATCAGGGTCCGATGTTAAAATGTAACTTGACCTGTTAGGATGTTTTTGATTGAAATAACTTTTGATTTCAGTAAATATGACCTAATGCTGCACATTCAACAAATGACCATTTTCAGTTCTTTACAATCTATAAAATGTTTTGAAACTCTGTTGTGCGTAATAATTTGGTTAACTTTAAGTTAAGTTTTTTTTATTTTTGAAAAGAATACTGTAATCATTGGGAGGTTTGTTCAATAACATTCAATTTTTAAATTATACAGACTGTCATTTGCATCGACTAGAAAAATCATAGAAAAATATAATTTGCATAGTAATTTGGAACGCGGTATTGATGAGAGCATAGATGCAGCTTCAGTCAGAAAGGGCTGTCTGATGGCAAATAAAGCAGTGAAAATACTAGAAAAATACGCTTCTCTAAACTGGAGGTGTGCTGACCGTCATCAACACACTGACTATGAAGTAAATTCATCATATGACCCCACGTCAAAACACCTGAACTATCCCTTTAAAGTTTTTCAGTTTTCACTA
Source organism: Pterois miles (assembly GCA_947000775.1). NCBI lineage: Eukaryota > Metazoa > Chordata > Actinopteri > Perciformes > Scorpaenidae > Pterois > Pterois miles. The sequence continues at coordinate 3,493,610 of CAMQGK010000478.1, read as the reverse complement.
TTTTCTGAAATTCCAACAAAACGTCCCAATTAAATTATCAACAAAAGTATTTAGCAGGAATAATGGATAATGAAAATGAGTGTTACTTGCTGCACTAAAACTCTTCAGTCTGCATCGCCGACTGGACCTTTGAGGCCCCGAAGCATCAGGACAAACGTCTCCAGAGGAGCTCTGAGACATCCTCACCAACACATCCCTGTATCCCAGTTTCTCTGACTTCCGCTGTCCTTTGAAGCAGAACATAAACTCTGATTAGGTTCCTAAACAGTCCATAAATCATCACGTCGATGGGGCCACTTTGGCTTTGAAGATCGAATTTTACAAGCTACATGTAAAAAATACCCAAATGCCATGAAAGCTTTGCCGGCGTGTCCGTTAACATCTCTGTGAGGTCAATGTGGATGTTTTCCATTACGTCGACAGATGCTACAGATAGCGTGTTTGAAAGGGGCTCTAGAAAGGTAAGCGGTGGTGAAGAGCTTAAACACATCTGCAGGATTTTCTGGACCATCTCTCATTGGCCATCCCTCCATTAGCCGTCTGCCACCTCGCTTTTCCTTTAATGCATGACCTGACAGCCGAGCGACCTGAGGCGCTCCTACACACCCATCCATCACCTCTGGTAGCCCCACACAAACACTTCCTGAAGATGTCTCACTTAAAGGCGTGGGAGTGTGGTCAGTTTATGTATTTCCTTCCATCTGTCAGTCATTTCTGTTTTTAATGTTACAGCAAAGAGGAGTTAAAATAAACAGATCTACTGTATTTGTTCTCACCCGTTATGTGTAACCAGACACTGACGTAGCCCCAGTTTCCTGAAGATGTCCACAGTGATGTCCATGGGCGTGTGGTCTGTGACGGTGAAGGGGCTCAGGTCCATGATGCCTCTGAGGCGGAGCGGCGGCGGAGCTTCGGCAGGCTGAGCCGGAGCATGCTCAGTGAAGACCACCTGGGACGCGCTGACGACGCCCTCCTGCCGCTTTCGGGCATTGTCTGAAAGGAGCGACGGCTAACATTGTTATTTAAAATGAATGAGGACGTCACAATATTGTTAAAATCAACAACTGTAGTTTTGTTGCAGGTTTTTTAAAACAAAAAGGTGTAATTTCAAGATTCTAGCATGTTACATGATGTGATTTAAGCTGCCAGATGATGGTCTTTCCTACAGAGGCAAAGGTTATGGCATGAACGACACGTCTGTCAGTTTAAACGATAAATTTGCAAGACAAACAAGTCTCAGTTTGTCCTAGGTTTGTTTACTTTTGTGTGAAACTACTCAATGAACTACATCTGTCATCTTGCACAATAGACTTACATCATCAATGCTAGCTAGCTGACGTAGCTATGTTCTCCATCACCAACACTAGCCAGTCAGCTAACTAAGCTACGTTCCACGTCACCACCTCCAGCTAGCTGACGTAGCTCTGTCCAGTCCCTGGTGAACTGTTATCTGACCTGATGTGTTCAGTGACTCCTGGTCTTTTTATCAGCAGATGTCACTACGCCACTTTTGGGTGTGTTTTCTTTCTAATAACATATTTTCACAGTCTGATATTTTAGCAGTTTTCTGACAAACTGCGACTTTCTTGACTTGCAAAATTGTTTTAAACTGACAAACATATGAGTCATTGATGCCGAACAGGACCAAAAAACATTTGTGTCTTGCCGTTGACTACCGTTTATATTTTTTATCCGAAACAAAATCTGAACCCATTGTGGTCCACTGGAGGGGCGGGACTTTGCCTCTCTATTGTGATACACAGCACATGTGGTCTGGTTCTGACCTATTGATATGAGCAGGTCTCTTCTGAGCACAAACCCCACCAGCCTCTGGGACTCCTGAGAGACGACCACAGGGAAGCCACTGTAGTGAGTGCTTTCCACCAAGGCCTGGGGACAGACAGAAACACTATATGTTATATATCGCAGGTTACACAGGTTTCCACATCTACACACGTTTGGCTTTATAGGATAACTTTTCAACCTGGACAATACTTAACAACAATCTGAGCCTTTTAATGGACAGGGCCAGGTTGCCCTAAAATGAGAGCCTGTTAACAACTGGCAGCTGCAGCATTGGACCAATTTCAGAAAGTGTTGTACCAATTAGTCACTTAGACACAAAAACATTTGAAAATGGGGTCCAAGTTGAAAAATACCAAATTTACCCTTTAATAAAACCACATGTGCTTTCCATATTCCTGTGTATTTCTGCTTTGCATTCCAGTCCATTGCCCCAAGTGAGGGAGTTGAAGTTTTTATTTTAGTGGTTTTGTTTTGTTCACCAGGTTTGCTGTGGAGTCAGCATGTGGGCGCTGTACTGGACCGTTGAAGGCAACGCTTTGGATTAACCGGTCCCTCTCCGTTCAACTATGAATACTGACCAAAAGAAAGAGATCACAGATACCAACGGCTGAAATTAGCTTCCTTAGAGAGCGGGTGAAGAGCTCAGAGTAGAGATGCTTCTCCTTCACATTGAGGTATCTGATCAGGATCCTCCTGGACGCCTCCCTTTGGAGGTTTTCTGGGTACGTCCAACTGGCAGGAGGCCCCCAGGGTAGACCCAGAACAGACTGGTTAGAGGCCTCATGTTTTTCCTTGATATGTGTTGTATGTGTACTGATTTGTTTCCATTACTAATTTATTTTGTAATATCTTTACATATTTTATTACTCAGTATTTATTTTGACAAGTGTTCTTCTGTGGAAAAGAAGCATGTTTTGCTATCTTGAAAAATAATGCTTCACAACAAAAGCATGTGAAACAGAGAACACGTTGGAGAGATTACATATCTGGTCTGGTCTGGTCTGGGGAACGCTTCGGGTCCCCCAGGAGGAGCTGGAAAACGTTGCTGGGGAGAGGGACGTCTGGAATTCCCCGCTAAGCCTGCTGCCCCCGCGACCGGGCCCCGGATGAGTGGGAGATAATGGATGGTTGGTGTTTTTATGATCTACGGCGTGCTGTCATGTGTGGCCTACCTCCACCTCCCCTACAGTCATGCCCTCCTGTGTGAGCACAGCCAGAGCCGGGTCCGACCTCCTGGGCCTCATCACGTCCACCGTCAGGCTGCTGTGCTCAAACTCCTCTTTAGCCTCCAGGAACGGGTATCCGTTCAGCCTGATGTGAGCCTGAGGACGGATTGCGAGGATTAAATATCTTAAACCTATAACATTGCCTAGCTTAAAAGGACCCAGAGGGATGGTGCAGCATGGTGTGAATTTACAGAAGAAACTTCAGGAACCACCTCACCTCATAGATTCCCTCTCTTCCGAAAGCATCTGCCACCCATTTGCTGGTCATGGTCGCAGCCATGAGGGGGACGATGTACTCCAGACCGCCAGTCAGCTCAAACATGATGACGACCAGCGACACCGTCATACGAGTCACTCCCCCTGGAGGGACACGGGAGGGGGTGAAACGGTCAAAATACTCTCCAGCAAAGCACCTGACGTGAATGCATCACATCTCAAGTACATTATGATACGTGTAAAGAAGGCTGGGAGGGACAGAGCTCCTGTTCCAGTACAGCAACATCCTGCTGCCTTTCTGTCTACAGAGGGGAGTCTGTCTGGATGGTCGGGACAGCTAGACGGACACAGAGTTTGGTTTAGCTCAGTGGTTCATTCTGCTCGGCCTCCGTCCTCTAAACACCTCGCTGAAGTCGACTGCTTGTGAAAGACTGTTACACTGTGACTGTTACACATCAATGTTGTGAATTTCCCCACTGTGGGACCAATTAAGGAATATCTTATCTTATCTTATCTTATGTTTGGGACATGGTCAGAACAATACAATACATAAAAAGTCGAGATGATTACATGCTCTGAAAATTGTTCCCTGATGATGACTGACGGAGAAAATACTTTCAAGTTTTCCTCCAACAATGGACATCTGCATTTTCATGCAAAAGAAAATGCAGAGAAGAAGCTAAAATATCAATTACAGCCCTTCAGATCTCATGTTTACACACACTCTTATTCCACTATATATTATTAGTATGTTTTTGTGAAGCATTTTTAATTCTTTTATTGATGACAGAGTGAAAGCAGGAGGGAGAGGGGATGAGCTACAACGGTGGCCATATTATCTCATTATATGACCATATTGTGAAATTGGTAGGAGTCATACAAACTAGGGGTGGAAGAAAACACTGAAAATATCAAATATCGCGATATTATGTTTTGTGAAACCAGATTGATTCTCAAAAACAAAATTTTAATTTACATGCAAAGATTAACTCAGTCAGTCAGCACTTCATTTGGTTTGCAAAGAGATGTGTCCTCTGAAGAAGTGCTGTGATTTGGGATTTAACAATTATTATGATAAACGCAGATCTCACTGTTCTGACTGCATGAATAATTAAACTTTTTTACTCAGAGTTTATGCATATGGTGGTGACAGTTTCCCTAAAATCATATTTAATAAATCACAATATATCACTTTAATTATAATACCACAGTATATTGAATCGTACAAGGACATGTATTCTGTCTGGATATCCTGAATGGAGCATTTTAAAACATTAAAACACGTTGGACATGACGATATTATTCCAGTTTTAGGTTCAGCTTTAGCATTCTAAGAGACACACAGGATCTTGTCTGTTGATGCTGAACACAAACCAACTAGAGGCCAGTCTGCAGAGATGCATGGCCAAAAGAAAAAACACATTTCTGGTCTTTAACCATTATGAAAGACTTAGATAACAGGTTTTTGGATATGAGCAAATATCACAACGCCAAGCTAGGCTGCGTTTGCCACCAGTTAATCTGAGAATGCACAGCTGCATGTAAACAGGAATATTAGTGGAATATTCATTTCCATTCAATTCATTCAATTTATTACACTCGTGCCTCAAGGGGCTTTACGATCTTTACAGGATACAACATCCTCCTTTACACAGTGACAACTTAGTAGGCATTTTGTTTTTTGTATTGTTTTTTTTTTTTTTTTTTGGACAAAAAAACTGAATATTTTGTGCATGTAAACGCTGCTTTGTCCCTTATATGAACATCCACCAGCCACTTTTGTTATCCAATCCTAAAGAACTGGGCGGCAGTAGCTCAGTCCATCAGGACTTGGGTTAGGATGTGGAGGACCCGGGTTCAAATCCCCCATGGACCAAGACCAACTGGTTGCTGGAGAGGTGCCAGTTTACCTCTCGGGCACTGCCGAGGTGCCCCTGAGCAAGGCACCAAACCCCCAACTGCTCTGGGCGCTTGTCAGGAGCAGCCCCCTCACTCTGACATCTCTCCATTGACATGTATATGTACTGTGTGAACAACAGAGTGTAAAACTGAATTTCCCCACTGTGGGACTAATAAAGGAATATCTTTCTTTCTTTCTTTCTATCTGCTTCACAGAAAATACAACTAGTGAAACTGGCGACCTTCAGCTTCGTCCAGCCACAGATGGAGTTTAACCAGCTTCTAACCAGCTTCCGGCTCAGGACCGGTGTTACTTTCTCAGCCTGATGACGGTCAAAACAGACGTTCGTATTCATAATACTTCATTGCCATAGTTAATAGCAATTTGCTTTGGTGAGCTCACATAAAACAACTAGAAACTAATGATTCATTTTGTTATCGATTAATCTGACAACTATATTCTAGATTAATCAATTAACCGTTTGGTGTATGAATAATCAGCAAATGGTGAAAAATGTCCCTCCTAAGGCGATGTCTTTAAATGTCTTGTTTTGTCCACAACCCAAACATATTAGATATAGTTACAGAAAAGCAGTAAATCTCCACATCTGAGACCCTGAAAACAGCATATTCTGCCATTTTTGTGTGAAAAATTACTTTAAAAATTATAAATGATGACTGATTTTCAAAATAGTTGAAATAATTTTTGCATAAAAGAGTAATACATTAATAACTAGGTAAAGAGTTGCTCCACGGGGCCCAAACACCAGCTATGATGCACCATGATGTACCCACAGCACTACAGTGTTTTCAGGATGAGAGTTATGAAACAGCACATGTGTAACTGAGGAGCTGAGGACGCTCACGGCCTCGGGGTGAATACTGCTGCACTCTGGATGAGGACATCACAAAGAGAGGATAGTAAACACTGACATGTCTGATGAACCTCACGGGATCCTCTCTTTGCTGGGAGCCAATCTTGGCCACTCGTGTTAAACGCGTCTTTACGAGGGCTCTAAAACAGCACAGAATGTACTGAAATTGCTGCAGATGTCACGCAACAATATCAGAGCATATTTCAGAAACAAAGGAACTTTGTCCCAGATCTGCTCGGCAGACCGATGTGGTCTGTTACCCCGAATGCTCCGACCCTCCCCTCATCCGTGTGACGAAGCACACCAGCTATCTGAAAGGTGACAGGGTTCGTTCTTGTCATCCATTAACACGCCTGGTATTCACCCATAATGTGAAACAGCGACAGTTAATATAAAAACATTCTGCTCGGGTTGACATGTTGCAGAGCTTCATTTAACCACAGCCTAAGAAATACAAAACGGATGGATTCAATAATCAACAGTCTGAATTAGTGTTATTCTGCAAATCACCATCTTGTGATGACATTACAGTCTATAAAAACAAAAATAGGGCTGTGTTCACAAGTCTTAATGAGACAAAGCACTTCTGGGGGAGGTCTTGGACCTCTCCAACCCTGTATGCTTTGATTGCAGTGAGAATATGATCTGACTCAACTGCAGGTGGTGAAGTAGGACGCAGACAGACGACAGGTGAGGACGGATGTTTGCTTGACACCTGGGCTGAAGAGAACGTACAGAATATGTTAAATTTATCTCACTTCTTTCTGTTCGAATGTAACTTAAAGGGGGATTTATGAAGTATTTAATACTCTTGGAGGTGGGTAAATATCGCTGCTTTATGTAAAGTTATTTATATATTTATTATACCAAATCAATACCAACATTAATCAATGGAAGATATTGACCAGAACAGGCAACAACAGCTGTCAGTGTGTCAGAGTGCTGACTTGACTAGGACTTGATCCAGACTGACTGGGACTATCAGAAAGTGGGCATGTCTGTAAAGGGGAGACTGGTGGGGACTCAGAGAACCCATTTACATCCACACATCTGGAGGTCAGAGGTCAAGTCTGGAGCCTCATTTAACCTCCTTCACTACCAGCTAGTCTGACCTGGTTGGTACTGATGGATCCATCAGGTTCTCTAGTTTCAGATGAGACCAGGATGTAGTAGTAGTAGTAGTAGTAGTAGTAGTCTGACCTGGTTGGTACTGATGGATCCATCAGGTTCTCTAGTTTCAGATGAGACCAGGATGTAGTAGTAGTAGTAGTAGTAGTAGTCTGACCTGGTTGGTACTGATGGATCCATCAGGTTCTCTAGTTTCAGATGAGACCAGGATGTAGTAGTAGTAGTAGTAGTAGTAGTAGTCTGACCTGGTTGGTACTGATGGATCCATCAGGTTCTCTAGTTTCAGATGAGACCAGGATGTAGTAGTAGTAGTAGTAGTAGTAGTAGTAGTAGTAGTCTGACCTGGTTGGTACTGATGGATCCATCAGGTTCTCTAGTTTCAGATGAGACCAGGATGTAGTAGTAGTAGTAGTAGTAGTAGTCTGACCTGGTTGGTACTGATGGATCCATCAGGTTCTCTAGTTTCAGATGAGACCAGGATGTAGTAGTAGTAGTAGTAGTAGTAGTAGTAGTAGTAGTAGTCTGACCTGGTTGGTACCGATGGATCCATCAGGTTCTCTAGTTTCAGATGAGACCAGGATGTAGTAGTAGTAGTAGTAGTAGTAGTAGTAGTAGTAGTAGTCTGACCTGGTTTGTACCGATGGATCCATCAGGTTGTCTAGTTTCAGATGAGACCAGGATGTAGTAGTAGTAGTAGTAGTAGTAGTAGTAGTAGTAGTCTGACCTGGTTGGTACCGATGGATCCATCAGGTTCTAGTTGAGCCTCTACAACCTAAAGGTTCTGTTAAGGTGTTACCATCAGGTTCACTCTGACAGCCTATAAGACTGTCAGGACTTTAAACCTCAGTGACGTCTCCCTCAGTCCGTCATCACACACCACTTATTCGGGTCTAGACGTTCCTCCCTCTCCACCCACATCCAGCTGCTCTCTGGCCATCCCACGACATTCCCCAGTCAGACTGAACATGTAAGCTACACCCCTCTGACATGCTACCAGTTGTACATGCTCAGCATACCGCCGTAGGAAGGAACGCTGAAAACATCCCGATCCGATGCCACGCTAAGCGCCTGCTTCCTTTCATCTATTCCCAGCTGCTTCAGGATATCTGAGCTCTGCACCCTGAGGGTGAAGACAGGCCTCTCAGTTTGGCTATTTGTGTGATCTGATTTTTCAGGTCACTTCACCGAGCTGTGTCTTCACCTGAACAGTCTGACAGAAACGTACCTCACACATCCATCTATATCTCTACTACCACACACTCGCCTCACCTAAACATGCGGCGGCTCCCACCATGGCGTAGAGGCCCGGGGTGATGCAGTCTGCTCCTGGGGAGCACCAGCCTTTAAAGATGAACGAGTCGTGGTTGTAGTAGGCCAGCTGCTCCATGCCGACGCCCAGCAGTCTGCCGGCGATGGCTCCGACCGCCATGCTGGGGATGAAGAGACCGGAGGGGACCTGATGGGCAGAGAGGAGGAAACGACAAGATGGAAGTGAAGGATCAGTCAGTCCTGGGCAGGAGGGCAGCACAGACACTGCCACCAAAAACAGCTAGAACATACAAACAGGTCAAGATCAAAACTAGCTAGTGAGAAAATCAAGAGCAGTCACATCGACCCATAAGCCACTTTCTCCATCCTTGAACATGGACTTAAATTCCCCCACACAGTAGTAATCGGTTCTGACATGTCAGCTCCTTCAACATATCACTCCATATTGATTGTGGTTTGTGCACATGTATGCACACAGATATGAAGAAACAAGTCCAAGGAGTGATTTATATATATAGTAGTAGTATGGTAGTATAGTAGCCGAGCAGTGTGAAAGTCTGCAGACATACAGCGATGGCCGTTTAACAGCAGCATACAGGGCACAGTGGTGTACCAGATTTCCACAGGCAGTATTTAAACATGCACAGTGGTAACCAGGATCCAGCCTCTTTAGGCTCTGATCAGGTGCATTCATAGAGAGCACATCATCGTAATCCAATAAAGATAAAAAAAAAAGGCTGAAATCAAATGTTTCCTGGAGGAGATACAGGAAACAGGAGCCCCAATGTCATTTATTTATTTATTAAAGGAGAAGTTTATGCACACAACTCTGGAAAACAAGATTTAAAGTGATGATTTTATGTGATTCTTCTTTGTGGAGAAACTCTGAAGTCCTGTCGACTAATCCAGAGTTAGCCAACTAAGGGTTTCTTGTTTCTTCTCATTGTTTCTGTGACATTGGAAACCACTCGTCTTTTGACAGATATGAGGAGTTTTACTGATTCTCACAAGGTGAAGGAGTCACTGCAGAGCAGGACATAAAGTACTGACGATTAAGAGACGTGAGTGCATTTATGAAACCGACTAACACTGAAAAAGGAGCCACGTTTTATGCTTTCGTTCTTTCAGGGAATCTCAGTTTCAGAATGATTTTAGTCGTCGTCGTCGTCGTCGTAGTAGTAGTAGTAGTAGTAGTAGTAGCAGTAGCAGTAGTAGTAGTAGTCTGGCCTGGTTGGGACCAATGGATCCATCAGGTTCTCTAGTTTCAGATGAGACCAGGATGTAGTAGTAGTAGTAGTAGTAGTAGTAGTAGTAGTAGCAGTAGTAGTAGTAGTCTGGCCTGGTTGGGACCAATGGATCCATCAGGTTCTCTAGTTTCAGATGAGACCAGGATGTAGTAGTAGTAGTAGTAGTAGTAGTAGTAGTAGTAGTAGTAGTGGTAGTAGTAGTAGTAGTAGTAGTAGTAGTAGTCTGGCCTGGTTGGGACCAATGGATCCATCAGGTTCTCTAGTTTCAGATGAGACCAGGATGTAGTAGTAGTAGTAGTAGTAGTAGTAGTAGTAGTGGTAGTAGTAGTAGTAGTAGTAGTAGTAGTAGTAGTAGTGGTAGTAGTAGTAGTAGTAGTAGTAGTCTGACCTGGTTGGTACCGATGGATCCATCAGGTTCTCTAGTTTCAGATGAGACCAGGATGTAGTAGTAGTAGTAGTAGTAGTAGTAGTAGTAGTAGTGGTAGTAGTAGTAGTAGTAGTAGTAGTAGTAGTAGTAGTAGTGGTAGTAGTAGTAGTAGTAGTAGTAGTAGTAGTAGTCTGACCTGGTTGGTACCGATGGATCCATCAGGTTCTCTAGTTTCAGATAAGACCACGATGTAGTAGTAGTAGTAGTAGTATTAGTAGTGGTGGTAGTAGTAGTAGTAGTAGTAGTAGTAGTAGTAGTAGTCTGACCTGGTTGGTACCGATGGATCCATCAGGTTCTCTAGTTTCAGATGAGACCAGTAGTAGTAGTAGTAGTAGTAGTAGTAGTAGTCTGACCTGGTTGGTACCGATGGATCCATCAGGTTCTCTAGTTTCAGATGAGACCAGGATGTAGTAGTAGTAGTAGAATTAGTAGTGGTAGTAGTAGTAGTAGTAGTAGTAGTAGTAGTAGTAGTAGTCTGACCTGGTTGGTACTGATGGATCCATCAGGTTCTCTAGTTTCAGATGAGACCAGGATGTAGTAGTCGTAGTAGTAGTAGTCTGACCTGGTTGGTACCGATGGATCCATCAGGTTCTCTAGTTTCAGATGAGACCAGGATGTAGTAGTAGTAGTCGTAGTAGTAGTAGTAGTAGTCTGACCTGGTTGGTACTGATGGATCCATCAGGTTCTCTAGTTTCAGATGAGACCAGGATGTAGTAGTAGTAGTAGTAGTACTAGTAGTCTGACCTGGTTGGTACCGATGGATCCATCAGGTTCTCTAGTTTCAGATGAGACCAGGATGTAGTAGTCGTAGTAGTAGTAGTAGTCTGACCTGGTTGGTACCGATGGATCCATCAGGTTCTCTAGTTTCAGATGAGACCAGGATGTAGTAGTAGTAGTAGTAGCAGTAGTAGTAGTAGTCTGACCTGGTTGGTACTGATGGATCCATCAGGTTCTCTAGTTTCAGATGAGACCAGGATGTAGTAGTAGTAGTCGTAGTAGTAGTAGTAGTCTGACCTGGTTGGTACCGATGGATCCATCAGGTTCTCTAGTTTCAGATGAGACCAGTATGTAGTAGTAGTAGTAGTATTAGTAGTGGTAGTAGTAGTAGTAGTAGTAGTAGTAGTAGTAGTAGTAGTAGTCTGACCTGGTTGGTACCGATGGATCCATCAGGTTCTCTAGTTTCAGATGAGACCAGGATGTAGTAGTAGTAGTAGTAGTAGTAGTAGTAGTAGTAGTAGTGGTAGTAGTAGTAGTAGTCTGACCTGGTTGGTACTGATGGATCCATCAGGTTCTCTAGTTTCAGATGAGACCAGGATGTAGTAGTAGTAGTAGTAGTACTAGTAGTCTGACCTGGTTGGTACTGATGGATCCATCAGGTTCTCTAGTATCAGATGAGACCAGGATGTAGTAGTCGTAGTAGTAGTAGTAGTAGTAGTAGTAGTAGTAGTAGTAGTAGTAGTCTGACCTGGTTGGTACCGATGGATCCATCAGGTTCTCTAGTATCAGATGAGACCAGGATGTAGTAGTCGTAGTAGTAGCAGTAGTCTGACCTGGTTGGTACCGATGGATCCATCAGGTTCTCTAGTTTCAGATGAGACCAGGATGGAGTAGTAGTAGTAGTAGCAGTAGTAGTAGTAGTCTGACCTGGTTGGTACTGATGGATCCATCAGGTTCTCTAGTTTCAGATGAGACCAGGATGTAGTAGTAGTAGTCGTAGTAGTAGTAGTAGTAGTCTGACCTGGTTGGTACTGATGGATCCATCAGGTTCTCTAGTTTCAGATGAGACCAGGATGTAGTAGTAGTAGTAGTAGTAGTAGTAGTCTGACCTGGTTGGTACTGATGGATCCATCAGGTTCTCTAGTTTCAGATGAGACCAGGATGTAGTAGTAGTAGTAGTAGTAGTAGTGGTAGTAGTAGTAGTAGTAGTAGTAGTAGTAGTAGTAGTGGTAGTAGTAGTAGTAGTAGTAGTAGTAGTCTGACCTGGTTGGTACCGATGGATCCATCAGGTTCTCTAGTTTCAGATGAGACCAGGATGGAGTAGTAGTAGTAGTAGCAGTAGTAGTAGTAGTCTGACCTGGTTGGTACTGATGGATCCATCAGGTTCTCTAGTTTCAGATGAGACCAGGATGTAGTAGTAGTAGTCGTAGTAGTAGTAGTAGTAGTCTGACCTGGTTGGTACTGATGGATCCATCAGGTTCTCTAGTTTCAGATGAGACCAGGATGTAGTAGTAGTAGTAGTAGTAGTAGTAGTCTGACCTGGTTGGTACTGATGGATCCATCAGGTTCTCTAGTTTCAGATGAGACCAGGATGTAGTAGTAGTAGTAGTAGTAGTAGTGGTAGTAGTAGTAGTAGTAGTAGTAGTAGTAGTAGTAGTGGTAGTAGTAGTAGTAGTAGTAGTAGTAGTCTGACCTGGTTGGTACCGATGGATCCATCAGGTTCTCTAGTTTCAGATAAGACCACGATGTAGTAGTAGTAGTAGTAGTATTAGTAGTGGTGGTAGTGGTAGTAGTAGTAGTAGTAGTAGTAGTAGTAGTAGTAGTCTGACCTGGTTGGTACCGATGGATCCATCAGGTTCTCTAGTTTCAGATGAGACCAGGATGTAGTAGTAGTAGTAGAATTAGTAGTGGTAGTAGTAGTAGTAGTAGTAGTAGTAGTAGTAGTAGTAGTAGTAGTAGTAGTCTGACCTGGTTGGTACTGATGGATCCATCAGGTTCTCTAGTTTCAGATGAGACCAGGATGTAGTAGTCGTAGTAGTAGTAGTCTGACCTGGTTGGTACCGATGGATCCATCAGGTTCTCTAGTTTCAGATGAGACCAGGATGTAGTAGTAGTAGTAGTAGTAGTAGTAGTAGTAGTCTGACCTGGTTGGTACCGATGGATCCATCAGGTTCTCTAGTTTCAGATGAGACCAGTATGTAGTAGTAGTAGTAGTAGTAGTAGTAGTAGTAGTAGTAGTAGTAGTAGTAGTCTGACCTGGTTGGTACCGATGGATCCATCAGGTTCTCTAGTTTCAGATGAGACCAGGATGTAGTAGTAGTAGTCGTAGTAGTAGTAGTCTGACCTGGTTGGTACTGATGGATCCATCAGGTTCTCTAGTTTCAGATGAGACCAGGATGTAGTAGTAGTAGTAGTAGTAGTAGTAGTAGTAGTAGTAGTAGTAGTCTGACCTGGTTGGTACTGATGGATCCATCAGGTTCTAGTTGAGCCTCTACAACCTAAAGGTTCTGTTAAGGTCTTACCATCATGTTAACTCTGACAGCCTATAAGACTGTCGGGACTTTAAACCTCAGTGACGTCTCCCTCAGTCCTCCATCCTCCTTGAGTCTCAGGAGGTTCATGTACAGTGTTTGTCTATAAAGACATATTCTGCATTATTGCAGTTGTGCTATACTGTCATTATGTTTGTACATCAGCCTCCACTTGAGTGTTATAAACCACTGCTTTAATAGCTAGATACTGCTGCTAAGAAACGTTGATTATGAGGAATTAAAACAAATAACAATAAATAAGTGCAACTTTAACTAACTGGTCTCTATTAACAGGATTTCATCTTTCTTAATCAACACATAAACCTCACAGCCATTACTGCTTTTATTTTTTACCCATAACCTGATTTTGCTGAGAGCCACATGACTGTGACTCGTCATGTAAACCATGCACAGAGGCTCCATTACTAGATGACCAACAAATGAAACTATTTCGGAGCACAGCCAGTTCAAAGAGGGTTTGTGAGCGTGGACCGACCTTCATGCCGAAGGTGATCACGGTGATCATCATCTTGAAGACTAAGGCCAGGGCCAGCTGCCACAGAGCGGTGTAGAGGCCTTCCCCCGCCGGCCGGTCCGCCAGGCTGTTACCTACACCTGTTTCTGATGTGTTGGTTGGCTGCGTGGGGGAACAGGAGGACAGCATTAACACACAGGAGACAACAAGAAAAGTAGTATTAGAGCATCAGAAGGACAGGAAAATCTATTTACACTACAGAAGATGTGTGACAGCAGACTCCAGATCAGCTCTGATTGGTTGTTTAGCTCCAGTCTGCCAGATCAGATGCCGTTAGGAACACCGGGGGACACTGAGGATATGTTTGTTTCAGTCTCATGTACTACTGTCAGGATGTAGTGACTGTACAGGAGAACGCCAGGACACCGGAGGACACCGGGGGGCACCGGGACACACCGGGACACATTGGGGGACAGCAGAGGACACCGGGGATATGTTTGTTTCAGTCTCATGTACTACTGTCAGAATATAGTGACTGTACAGGAGAATGCCAGGACACCGGAGGACAGCGGAGGACACCAGGGGACACCGAGGATATGTTTGTTTCAGTCTCATGTACTACTGTCAGAATATAGTGACTGTACAGGAGAATGCCAGGACACCGGAGGACAGCGGAGGACACCAGGGGACACCGAGGATATGTTTGTTTCAGTCTCATGTATTACTGTCAGGATATAGTGACTGTACAGGAGAATGCCAGGACACCGGAGGACACTGGAGGACACCGCAGGGCACAGGGACACACCGGAGGACACCGGGGGGCACCGGGACACACCGGGGGATAGCGGAGGACACTGAGGGACACCGAGGATATGTTTGTTTCAGTCTCATGTATTACTGTCAGGATATAGTGACTGTACAGGAGAATGCCAGGACACCGGAGGACACTGGAGGACACCGGGATACACCGGAGGACCATGTTTGTTGCTTAGCACTGTTGCCTCACAGGTCACTGTGAAGAGGGTCTAAATCTCTAAATTTGCCCACTTTGTAGGAATGAAAATGCCAAACCAGTAACAGCTCACTCCCCTCACACGTTCACTAACAGAGCGGATATCTGACCTGCTTGTAGCCGCAGAGCTGCGAGGAGTCCAGCAGCGAGCAGTCGTTGAACAGCTCCGAGATGAGCTCGGCCCCGCTCATCCTGGTGTAGCTGTTGGGGTAGGCCACGACGGCGGTCAGCGCTGCGACCACCAGCACCTCCATGACCGGGTAGTGACCCAGACGAGTAGATTTACCTTTTAGAGACACATGTGTTTAATAAGTGATGGGTCAGAGAGAAAAGAGAAAGGGCACACTCCACCACTCACGTCTCCTGCACCAGGCGATGTTGGCCCTGATGAACAGCGCCCCCCAGAGGCCTCCGAAGATCCCCAGCAGGATGAAGGGGGCCAGCTCCACCAGGTGCCACGGGGCGTGAAACTCCACGTAGAACAGCACCAGGCGGCTGTTCCCAAACGGGTTGATGGAGCGCAGAGTGAAGGCTGCTACCAGGGCGGCGAAGAAGGAACGCCACAGCGTCTTCAGAGGGAAGTAATAACTCACCTGGAGGGAAACACAGAGACAGAAGCATTGCAAGGCTAATTTACAAAAACGTGTAAAATACAGATGCACTGGTTCAATGAAACTAGTTTCTACTGAGACTGCCACTAACAAATATGTTCGTTATCGATTAATGTCTCGTTTGGTCTATAAAATGTCAGAAAATGGTGAAAAATGTAGATCAGTGTTTCTTTCTGTCCTGTTTTCGGTTGCAAAGCAGCAAAAATAGAAGTGGTCCTGAGAACCAGAGAGAAATGGGTGCATTGGTGAAAATGTTCCTGCCAAACCTCCAGACAATACTCACACTCATTTTCCACAACAACAGATGGGCTTCACCACAGAACATAACCTGAGAGCCAAACACTGCTCCACCCATTTATCCCCGGGACACAGTCCGAGTGCATCCTGGGCTGCGATTATTATTTTCACTGGTGATCATTATCTTGATTAATCGACTACCTGCATGGTCTATAAAACGTCAGAAAATGGTGAAAATGGTGTTTATTAAAGCTCAAGATGTCGTCCTCTAACGTCTTGTTTAGTTCACAACTCAAAGATATTCACAGAATCAAAATGGTTGGTGATTAATTTGATAGTTGACAATTAATCAATTAATCATTGCAGCTGTATGTGAAATGCACCTAAATATGAATTAATCACATGACTGAAATCTGATGTGTAAAATCAGATATGGATCAGTATCCTGTTAGTGTAATGACTATTTCTCTCCTCAGATGTTATCATCATCATTATTATTACCGTACTACGATTATTGTTATTTTATTCTTATTATTTATTTCTGTTGGTGAGACCCCCTCCTCTGTGAAGTGTATATTTGTATTATGTGACAGCTGCAGAGCTGTACTTGTTCTCACCTCCTCCAGGCTGAACAGGACTCCTCCGATGGGAGCACCGAAGGCCACCGACACACCCACCGCCGCCGCTGCAGACAACACCTACAGGTCGGGAAGACAACAAGCACATCTGTGCTGCTGTACAACTGAGACAACCAAACAAAAAGCCATCGGGGTAAAGTTGCCTTCAGACTGCCTGAACAGATGTTCTCTGGTACAGACCACTTTATTAGAGTACAGCCGAGTCACAATAGGCTGATCAGAACCAGGAGCTCCCAGTGGTGCTGTGATAAAGGTCAAATACTAACAGAGCGTGAAGCTGGGATTTTAATCTCTTCTTGTGATGTGAGGAACAGAGGAAGTCGATAAAATGAAACCAATATTTGAAGATTATTAGCTACTGCTTTTTGAGGACTTCAGAGAATACTGTACATTCAAAGACTATAAGACTACAGCAGCTTTGATTCCATATTTCTTTATTTTACAGCTTCTCTACTCAACTTCACCATAAGACACCACACAAAGAGCTGTTCTAGTCTTCTTTAGGGGGAGATAGCAGGTCAACAGTAGATGTCACATTGAAGTGGTGAAAATACTCTGAAAGCTGAGAACGTGGAGATTAATCATGCAGGTTCAGTAGAGACCCCTTCAGCTCAGACTGCAGTGGGAGTCCTGCTAGAGGCCAAGGCCACATTGCTGGTCCCACTGGAGGGGAAGGGAGGCACAGGAGAACCAGAACCAGGACTGAAACATCCTAACATCAAAAACTACATGTGATTATCATAAAGTAGGCATGTCTTTAAAGGGGAGACTGGTGGGGACCCAGAGAACCCATTTACATCCACACATCTGGAGGTCGGAGGTCAACGGACCCCTTTGAAAATGGCCATGACCATTTCTCCTCGCCAAAATTTAGGCCGACTTTATTTAGCCGCCTTCACGCTAACATGAAACCCCGCTTTCAGAGCCTTGTTTTCTATTAACTCTGTTGCATGACAGTAAAAAAGAAATCAACTCTAAACTACCTGCAGAAGTTATAACCACACAGAGCTTATCTCAACATTTCCCTTTCAGATAGAGGACCAGAACAATCCGTTTTATGAGCATCACCCCTCATTGCCTCGGAGCTTACCTCTCGCCTCTTGGCCTCGTTCTTGCGGTACTTGGTGAACAGATGACACAGTATATTAGCGCAGCAGCAGGCCACGTGGACCAGAGGGCCCTCTTTCCCTAAGCTGAGCCCAGAGGAGACGGCCAGGACCAGGGTGATGGTCTTTATGATCAGGGTCCACTTCCCCAGGTAGCCACGGATGATGAATCCACTGAGGATGGTTTTAATCTAAAAGAGAAGAAGATGTCAGGGTATAACCAAGAGAAAGTAATGGATATTTTTCTTTCAAATAAACAGTTAATGTGGTGTACGCCGGCCTGTTGACTGCTGTCTGACCCACAGACTCAAGTTAAAGGATGGTCTCTGTTTGAGAGCAGCGAGTTTATATCTGCAGAACAGAGTTGCGTTTGTGTGTTTTCTTCTGTATATATGAAACGGGTGCATCAGTTTGGATAAGTCAGATTTTCCACTTGTATTTCCAGAGTGTAAGCAAAGCTCCGGCTTTTCACTTCCTCAGAAACAAAGAGACGAGGAGAAGGTAAACACTGGGCAGAGAGGATGGATTTTAGGTTTGGTGTCATTTATCTTCATTATTGTTTCAGTCTGGATGTAAATAAATCAGAGTGAATGGATGCTGGGAGGAAAAACTTAGGGACAGTAGGGAAAGGGAGGACAAAACTACTGAAGGTTTATTAACAAATAAAGCTGAACAAGAAAAACACACAGATTTGGCATAAAACTGAGTCGGAGCAACATTACTGTTAGTTGTCAAGACCACCTAACTGAGACCAAGTCAGGACCAAAACCATGACCTTCATACACAGCTTCAGCCCTGATTTTCCACCTGATGACAGTATTTGGAGCTTCCAGACAAAAGCCCCAAGTCAGAGGCAAATCAGCACCAGCTCGCCGCTTCATCGTCTCGAGTGAACTGTTCAAAGACGCTCGCTGAGCGGCTCGTCGAGAAGCTCACCGACGTCCACAATGCCTCGTAGACTCATTCCAGATATCTAGCATGCTAAATAACGGGCAATCTAGTGACATCCCCACAGCTATGGTCTTAACCAGAGACCTTTTTGTCTGAGAACGAGTCAGGGCAGAGTAAAAAATGAGGTCGACTCTGAGATCTACAGCGCTGCCAAACACACCACTGAGAAAACACCAAACATCTCCACAAGCTGCTTACTCCTAAAGCTACGCTCGTGGCTTTTATTCAAAGACACAGTAAACCACGTCGTCAATGAAGACGTAAATATAAAAAAAATAAAAAAAAAACACTGCTAGCACAGAGGAAATGCTCTATATGTTGATTAATAATCACTCACTAATCCATCAGCTCCAGCAGGGACCCCAAACCTCCCTTTCCTGGGCCACATTAACCAGCTCTGACTGGGGGATCCGAGGCGTTCCCAGGCCGGTGTTGAGATATTATCTCTCCACCTAGTCCTGGGTCTTCCCCGGGCCTCCTTCCAGCTGGAAACACCTCCCTAGGGATGCACCATCCTTACCAGATGCCCGAACCACCTCAACAGGGTCCTTTCAACGCAAAGGGAGATGCCAGCCACTCTTCTGAGAAAACCCATTTTAGCTGATTGTACCAGTGATCTAGATCTACAGGTCCTGACCCAGCCCTCATGACCATCGGTGAGAGTAGAAATGAAGACTGACCGGTAGATCCAGAGCTACTAATAATCAATAATAATGAAGAAATAAGTGCATGATGCTGTTCATTTCCAGTGCAGTCTTACCTCTGGTATTCCTGAGCCACATGCGTACGGAGCGAAGGCCCTGACCAGCGTGACGGCCAGGAAAGCGAAGAGTAGCGCCCAGACGATGTACATCAGGTAGTTCACTATGTAGGCAAATGCACCCTGCAGGGACACAAACACAAACACGTGTTACATAAGACCCACATTATTATATGGTGTTTTTATATGATACCAGACACGTCATGAGTAATATAAGTAGTAAACGCCTTGGAGCTGCAGTGTACCAACGACACAGAGTCAGACAGTGGCAGTTTCACTGTTTTCAAAACGACAGCTGAGATGTGTCCTGTTTCCAGTTTCTGAGCAGCGGAAGGAAAACTGGTGAGAGAAATCACAGAGAAATGGATGCCGTTTATTTAGAAAAATGGTGATACTGTCCCTGCCAAACCTCCAGAGAATACTCTCACACTCATTTTGAGTGACAGAGATGGGTTTTAGGGGTTTAATCAATGCCAGGAGAGCTCAGCTGTGGCGTTATCTCGTGTCATGACAGCTTACAACCAGTAGATGGAACCAAAGCTCCACTACAGCTGTTCATAGTGACGTGGTGGTGAAAAGGTCAGTGTGTGCATGAAGTTCAGAGTGAGAGAGGGCAGCAGGCCAAAAGTCAAAAACACGACGTAATGGATGGAAAACCTCATCAGGTCAAGGAAAGAGCTGAAGGAGAAATCATGAGGACAGTGTATCCTAGGCTAAAGGAGATAGTAAAGGAAGCACTGAAGCTCCTTTCCTTTGGTAAAGGATGCTCCAGTGTATCCTAGGCTAAAGGAGATAGTAAAGGAAGCACTGAAGCTCCTTTCCTTTGGTAAAGGATGCTCCAGTGTATCCTAGGCTAAAGGAGATAATAAAGGAAGCACTGAAGCTCCTTTCCTTTGGTAAAGGATGCTCCAGTGTATCCTAGGATGAAGGAGATAATAAAGGAAGCATTGAAGCTCCATTCCTTTGGTAAAGGATGCTCCACTGTATCCTAGGATGAAGGAGCCAATAAAGGAAGCATTGAAGCTCCTTTCCCTTGGTAAAGGATGCTCCAGTGTATCCTAGGCTAAAGGAGACAATAAAGGAAGCACTGAAGCTCCTTTCCTTTGATAAAGGATGCTCCAGTGTATCCTAGGCTAAAGGAGATAATGTAGGAAGCACTGAAGCTCCTTTCCTTTGGTAAAGGATGCTCCAGTGTATCCTAGGCTAAAGGAGATAATAAAGGAAGCACTGAAGCTCATTTCCTTTGGTAAAGGATGCTCCACTGTATCCTAGGATGAAGGAGATAATAAAGGAAGCACTGAAGCTCATTTCCTTTGGTAAAGGATGCTCCAGTGTATCCTAGGATGAAGGAGACAATAAAGGAAGCATTGAAGCCCCTTTCCTTTGGTAAAGGATGCTCCAGTGTATCCTAGGCTAAAGGAGATAATAAAGGAAGCACTGAAGCTCATTTCCTTTGGTAAAGGATGCTCCAGTGTATCCTAGGATGAAGGAGATAATAAAGGAAGCACTGAAGCTCCTTTCCTTTGGTAAAGGATGCTCCAGTGTATCCTAGGATGAAGGAGATAATAAAGGAAGCACTGAAGCTCCTTTCCTTTGGTAAAGGATGCTCCAGTGTATCCTAGGATGAAGGAGATAATAAAGGAAGCACTGAAGCTCCTTTCCTTTGGTAAAGGATGCTCCAGTGTATCCTAGGCTAAAGGAGATAATAAAGGAAGCACTGAAGCTCCTCTCCTTTAGTGTCGTGGGTCTGAGTGAGCAGAAGACCTTTTTCAGTTTGGATTAAACTGCTTCTGTAACGTCCCCCTACCTCTGATGTCCCCGTGATGAGTTCGGCCCAGCTCTGCCACTGTGGACACCGGTCCCTCTCCTGGAACGTCGTCTCGTTGGACGTCCAGCAGCAGTGCTCGTGGTTGAACCAGAAGCCAATGAGACAAACTCCTTCCTTCATATCTGTCAGCCAATGGGCGGCGATGTCGATGCCACCGGCCAGAGCACCTGGGGGAGGACGGAGGACGAGATCGGGACAAAGAACAACATTCGTGGTGGGCAGCGTTTCACCTCATCCACATCTTGCACGTTATACTGGTTCATCAGTGCAGTAGCATCATTTTGTGCCCACACATAAGGTGCAGAGTGAACATCAACTCATTGTGCTGTAAACTTCAGGAGGTGAGAGGAATGGGGTTTCTGGTGTCTTAAGCACTAAGCTACAAAAAATACCTTATAAATATCTACAGGATATGCTTTGTAATTATGTCAAGTTGATTAAATTCAATATGCATTAAACAGCGTGAGTCCTGACCACAACCTCATATAAATACAGAGCTGTACCTGACATGAGTCCCACCAGCAGCATCAGCAACCATCCAGAGAAAGCATCGCTGACGCTGTGCAGCAGGGCTACAGTCGACTGTCTGCTCTTATTAGTGATCTGGAGATGAATATTACCATCATCAGTATATTATATTACATTTCACATGGTATCAGCCACTTTATATTCTATACTTTTATGTATTTGGGGGGTTTAACACTTGAATGTCCTGCTGTAGATCATAAAGTGTTATCTTAGCAAATCTGCAAACAATGCAGGAAAACCAAGACCACTTCAGCAGCTACGACAGAGACCAAAGCTCAGTTCTCCAGTTTCTGTGTGAATATTTCGAGGTATAAATATAAGGAGAAAGGTGCTGCTTTCTTCCAAACTGACACCCAGAGACCTTTCTTTACTTTACATCACAGGTATGACACTTCTTTGTATTGGATCGTGATGATCTATTTAAAGGAGTTTCCTCTCTTCTTCGTACCTCTCTGTGCCTGTCGCGGTCCTTGCTCTTCTCTCGGACCCAGTCGATGGTGTTGAAGTCTTCGTAGGTGCCAAGTCCGGGCAGCGGGTCCTCCAGGGGGTCCACAAGTTTAGTGGGGCCATTACCGTTCATACCGGCTGCTCTGCTGCTGCTGCCGTGCTCATCATAACCTCCTGGGAGGGAGAGAGGAGCACATATTAACATCCTCACACTCAAACACCAGCCTCTCGCTTGCTACCACACTGTTCTTGCCTTGTCATTTTGCTCTACTGCTTTCCACCATGTTGAAGAAGAAGAAGAAGAAGATCTACCTTTATTAGTCCCACAATGGGGAAATTCAATTTACACTCTATTAAACTCATACATGGTACATGCAGACCTGAAACACACATACATGCATTAATGGAGAGATGTCAGAGTGAGGGGGCTGCTCCTGACAAGCGCCCCGAGCAGTTGGGGGTTTGGTGCCTTGCTCAGGGGCACCTCGGCAGTGCCCAAGAGGTAAACTGGCACCTCTCCAGCTACCAGTTCACACTCAGTTTTTGGTCCATGTCGGGACTTGAACCGGTGACCCTCCGGTTCCCAAGCCAACTCCCTACAGACTGAGCTACTGCCGCCCCCATACACTTGTACTTTCATTCTGTCATTTAAATATTTTGGATATACAGCACTTCTGTGGTGTCATACTAGGTGAATGAAAAAGACAAGCCTGTACCTGAGAGGTACTGGATTTGTTTTGACCTGATTTCACCACGTCAACATATACTCTTACATAACATCTACTCTAATGTCCACAATCTGCACAATAACAGCCGAGAGCAGAACTGGAGGGTAAAAAGTCAAAGTCAGTGTGTCCTGAGGTGTGCAGCAAACATTAGTTTATCATTATTTCACTGAGCCTATCTGGAGTTCTTTACGATGGTGAGGAATGTGAACGTCTGACCGATAACATGAGCTGACGTTACGACCTGAATGGATGGACACTGCATGCAGGGATCAAGGGAGGATTGGATGAAAGGTGGTTTTGCTTTTGGCTAAGAGGCAGTATTACTGTGGGTCTTTGTTCTCTATTGTACTGTGTAAAAGAGTCCTTGAGACGCCCTGCCTGACTTCTTAAACAATCATCTTTAAGCTTTAACTCTCACAGGGGTTTGTGCATTATTTCATAGCTATTCATTTACAACAGGTGCAAGGGGACAAGTCATGGCGTTAATAAAACCAAAAGGGTTTTGAGCATTGAATTAGTCGTAGTGGTCTAGCTATCATCTAGGGTTTGGTGTGACGGTACATACCATGCAACGGTAAAAATGTGTCCACCGGTTTTACTGCCTTTTCACCAAGGTATCAATTATCACGTGATATCACAAGCTAGCTACCTTGCAAGGTTTTGTGGAGTCAGGTTGGTTTTTATTTGCTCCTGTTAACTTTAATATCTGTAACACCTGAGATTATTTTAACTCAGGAATGGGAGGTTGTATGGATGTTAAATAACTGAAGAAAATAATCAAAAGTGATGCAGTATGGTGTGGTCACCTCCACACTGTCCTTTACTGAGATACAAAATGAGAATCAATATATTTGACAGAATTCATCTCTTTGCTGATCCACATGCACAAAGCAAACGATCGAGCAAAGGAAACAGAACAGAAACTGGACTGTAACCTGCTGCTGTACACTGCTCTTAATAAAGCTGCATTAGCAAAGAAACACAAAGCTATGAGATCGACTCGCAACAGAAGAGCTCCGAGTACGTGGCAGCGTCTCGGCGACACACAGAGACAATAAGCAGACAACTGTGACCAATCAGAAAACAGCGTCGGAAGGAAACAGGAAGCAGCGCAGGAAGTTGTGATCTATGCTGTATGTAAGCGGCCCACAACAGAGGTGAGACGGGTCAAAACAATCGCCTCGCTGGGTTATTAATGGACATAATAAACAATAAAATAAAGTAATGGTGGAGGCTGTGATTCCTGTCTGTGTGAGGAAGCAGAAACAACATGCAAATGGACACGCTGGACAAAAACAGTAGAGATCACAAAGATCACTAATATATATACTATAATATAGTCTGAGTTATTGTGTGACTTTGGTGCACATTCATTTTTATTGTCTCATGTTATATTTTCCTGTCATATTTAGACCCTCAAAATTATATTATAGGAGTGCCATAAAAAATAATAAGTCTGTAAAAGAAAAAGAAAACAAATGTGGAAATATAAAGACAAATAAACAATAATGGGATCAAATATATATACAGAAATAAATGATCAAATACATGTGAAAATAAATGAAAATGCTTACAGGTATATTATTATTATTACATTTTGTTATTATCTTTATGTTGCCCCATTTATTTTCTTATTCTTCTAGAGATTTATTATTTATTATGGTATTGCTATGACTCATCCACTATAGAGAGATATACAACAATAATGGGATAAAAATAAATAAATGACATTAAATAAAATAAATAAAAATAGTTTAAATAGATACAGAAGTTTGAATCATTTATAGGCAAATATGTATATATTATTAGGCCATCATACCGTCATTCAAACACAACAGTGGCTGTTAACACATTCAGGATTTCTTGGTATTTTCCTTCATATAAAGCTAAAACCTTCCAAACACCATCCGCATTTCTAACTTGACAATGGGGGAGGAGAACACTGGCATCCTCTAAAACAAAAGGAGCTTTGATACACCTGAGCTGACGAGTTCGACTGGTTTCTTGCTCCAAGAATGCCTCTCAACAACAACACCGGCACATACAAGACAAGCTGGAAAAAAGCTAATGAGTCCATAAAAAACAAATACATATAAGGTGTCTGCTGTTTGAAAGAAGGAAAGAACAAGTGAAATTTCACCTGGTAAGAGTTATTGAAATAAGATGTAATATTTAGGCATTTCAAAGTAAAAGAGCTTGAAATTAGCTGTATTTCACAAGCGTTAGGAAGTGTTGTGTATTTCTTCACTTAAGATATTCGAGGGATAAAAACAAGCCTCCATATCTCCCTGAAATCTTACTTGTTGGGTGATGGTGTCTTTCATTACATGACTAGTAATTAATTAATTGATTTTGCATGTAATAAAGCTTAACTTTACAAAACTGTGCAGCATCTTTAAAAGGAAAAAACAAGCTGCTGACCAAAGGTCTGCAGGGAAAACAGGAATACAGTGTACATTCACATTCCTGCAAACAAAACCACGGTCCATGGCTGGGAGACATTCAAACACTTTCAGACAGTAACTGAAATAAATCAGAAGAGGACGGGGAAGTCCGACTGCACCGAACAGCAAATCTAGTAGAGCCAGTTTGTCATGAACAAACTATATCCAACACATTTCCTCCCAGGAAGTTTCACTGGAGGTGAAAAAACCTGTTTATTTCTTCTGCCATGTCTTTCTTATAAAGTCTCCGTCTCAAATTCAGCATGACATCGCCACCTACAAGGTTACAGCAGTCAGCTGATGGTAATGAAACCTAAAACGTAACCACATCTGTGTCTGCAGTCACCGTCACTTTGTTTTACCTCCTATTAGTTTTGACACTTAGCTTGTGCTAACAATTTGTTGTACTAGGTGTCTGTCTACCTTTACCTGTCTGCCTCTCTTAAATCAATTAGCCTCGCTGTAAAATGCATGTTGGGATAAGCTGCCGACCTCTCGTGACCCTGTACAGGACTGATTCAGTCTGATGAATGAATGAATGGGAAACTTTTGGCTGTTTATCCTTTATGGTCATCCATCAGAGTCTGTCTGGCTGAAGCCGTTGTATCTGTCTACGCTCTCACCAAATCCTCGAGGCTCCACTGAATAAAACAGTAACTTCACCTCACAGAGTTTCTGGTGCAGCGCTGCCTCAGCCCGTTAGTTTGAGTTACTGTGTGACTCTGTGAAGCTGAACTCACCGATCAAGGCGGCGGCAGACCAGCAACTCCTGTGTTCTGTGAAGTAAATTACTATTTTCACTGGAGTCTGGTTGCTTACGTCAGAGCACAGCTGTAACTGTACAGCTGTAAAGGTAAACTGAAAAATATCCTAAATATAGCGTCCACCGCTGTACGTGACTCTGTCTCTCCTTCGACTGTTTAGACCTACAGTAGAGGTGACGGCGTGCATCTTCTATCACAATATAAATAATATTTTTTAATCCTGTATGATAGCATGATATAGTACATTTTCTAGAAGCTCAATGGGAAAAGCTGTTTAAAATAAAATAACTGGATGGGACTGTCTGTTTTGATTAATCCACCACATTAAATATGGGATGCCAAAATCGGCACATTAATATTTATTGTCTCATGTTATATTTTCCTGCTTTATTTAAACCCTCAAAATTATGGAGACAGGAGTGCCATAAAAAAAGAATACATGTGCAGAAAAATAAGAAAATAAATGTGGAAATATAAAGAAAAATAAAACGACAATAATGGGATAAAATAATAAATGACATAAAATACAATAAAAAATAAATACATACATACATTTATAGGTAAATATCTGTATTTCAAATATACATACAGAAATATATTTGCAAAGACGTAAAAATAAATGAAAATGCTTGTTGTTATATTATTATATTTTGTTATTGTCTTTTGTTTCCACATTTATTTATTATTTTATTTATTCCTCTTTATATTTCCACATTTATTTTCTTTATTTCTTTTATTCTTTTACAGATTAATTCTTTATTATGGCACCGCTATCACTCATATACATACAAAATCATCCACTGTAGAGAGATATACAACAATAATAAATAAAATAAATAAAATTACTTTAAATAAAATAAATGAATGAATTAATAAATATATATAATACATATACAGAAATAAATGAACAGATACATAACAATAAATGAAAATGCTTGTCTTTATATTATTATATTTTGTTATTTTCTTTATTTTTCCAGATTTATTTATTCCTCTTTATATATCTACATGTATTGTCTTATTCTTTTAGAGGTTAATTCTTTATTATGGCACTGCTATGAGAGATATACAGTATGATCCATAGCCACATTTTTACCAGCCTTCATCTGGTTAATTTTCTCTTTTTTCCAGCTCTGGATGATAGTAACACATTATTATTCATAGAGTAAATACCCAAAAAGTCCCTGCTATCATTCACGTCTCTGTGTGCCCTGTTGTATGTGCCTCTGTGACTGACCTTTGCACCTTATTCATGATAGTGAAACACTCAGTAAAGCCTTGAGGGAAAGCAATCACATGACCCAAACACACTCCAAGAGAACAACACAAGTACAGGAATATTTAAAAATTAAAAAAGGGACAAAGACAAACAGGAGCTAAAATATAGAGCCTCATAAACGAAGGGAAAGCTGACTAAAGCCAAATATTCACTGCTCTATATAAGGAGGATTAAAACAACTAAAGAAAACAAGCTGTGAGACGCTGAGCTGACCTCAAATGCAAAGTCATACCCGTATAAAACAGGGACAAAACAGCCTGCGAACATGCACAAGGAAGGAAATACACCGACACACCGATACCAATGTTAGGAATTCACCTGTTGCTGTAGACGTGTGTCAAATGCACACTGACTTACACAGCTGTCGACACACACCTCCACCAATAAAGGGTTATTTCTCTCAGGCAGGCTGCAGCACAGAAACATTAACCACATGAATCAGGGCCTGAAGGGTTATAAACGGTCCTAATCATTACTCTTAACGCCATTTAACACGGTTTAAATGCATGTAAAAGCAGAGAGCTGCAGTGAAGAAAACTCAGTGTCAGCACTCAGAAGAGATGACGACAGCCCTTCTTCTAGCTGCATTTCAGGCTGCATGGGAGCAGAGTGCACACTTTATTCGACAGAATAAAGACAACTCTGAGCTCCTCCGGAGTCACAAAACTCACCATTTTCAACCAGAACCTCCTCATTCAGCTGCTTACTCCAGAACTCCCAGTCCATCTTTGCTCTCTTTACCCCAAAAACACAACACACCTGAGTATCCAGTCGGTGTTAAAACTCAAACTGGAGAGCTCTTCCCTCCTCTGAACTCCTCGAGGAAGTGGACTCCAACAGAGCACTCCCTCATTGGCCAGAAGGCTCCAGGAATGAGTGACGATTGGCTAACCTGTCTGGGAAGTAGATGCCGATTCGCTGAGCTGGTGGGGACTGTTTCTTTATCGCTCGCTGTGATTGGCCGAGACGGCTCACTACGTAAAAAGGAGGTAATTTGTGTTTATAAGGTCGTGACCTTTTGGATCCTGTCAGGAAAAAAGGCTGTGTGATGCTCAGAGCTGCGTAACAGGGTTTACTTTCAACTTAGTCCATCTGAACAGCAAATATATAATTATTATTTATGCAAATATAAAAAAATACTGTGATGGAAATTTGAAACGTTTTGTTCCAAAATCAGATATAATAGTTGAAAAAAGTGACATAACGATCACAAAATGAGTGAAGAGATTTTCAAGTCTCATTTAAAGTTTCGTTCTGGAAATGAAGCCAGGACTCCTAACCCCGCGGTGACCTCAGGAGTGCACTGCCTTATTTCCTCTCACACAAAAGGTCTGAGTAAGACCTGCATGAGACAAACAGCAGCACTGTGTATTTACTAGACCATAATCAGATTCCTCTGGCAGTAGTGGTTGCTGCTTACAGTGAACTGCGGCAACTATTTTACTCTTTACTTCCTGTCTGGTGGCGTGATTTCTTTGGAGGAAAAAATGTTAGAAGCCGAAGCTAAAGTTAGTCCCAAAGTCTGCAGAGATTAAATTATGTGATTAACCTCATTATGGCCTTGGAGGACCATGGTGGAGGCCTCACAGTGTGGTTCTTCATACAAGTTAACAGGAAGTAAAAGAGGTAAACTGGAGCCAAGCAGTCACAGTGATGGTGCATTTGTTTGTGCTGTACAGCTGATTTTGGTGGTTCCTTTGAACAGAGTAGTGTTTCAGAGCACCAGAGTCCGTTAGGAAACCTCATTTTACTGCAGCAGGGTCTCACAGGCTTCCCCACTCAGTCCTGGTTCTGGTTCTCCCTCCAGTGGGTCCAGCAATACAGCCTGGGCCTCTAGCAGGACTCCTGCTGGAGTCTGAGCTGAAGGAGTCTCTACTGAACCTGCAATTGGACCTGGCAGCAACGATGGCGAGCATTAAGAATAAGATAAGATAAGATAAGATAAGATATTCCTTTATTGGTCCCACAGTGGGGAAATTCACAACTAGATTCATAATTCACAAATTCACAAATTCATAACTAGAGCAATCTGCGATTTTTAGGTTATAGCGGGTTGTTTTAAAGCTAGATAAGATACTGACGTCATAGCTGGTCACAAAGGAGGTTAAATGAGGCTCCA
The DNA here is from genome assembly GCA_947000775.1 of Pterois miles. Lineage (NCBI taxonomy): Eukaryota > Metazoa > Chordata > Actinopteri > Perciformes > Scorpaenidae > Pterois > Pterois miles. Next base: position 3,464,342 of record CAMQGK010000478.1, on the reverse strand, counting down.
GACTTGACCTCTGACCTCCAGATGTGTGGATGTAAATGGGTTCTCTGGGTCCCCACCAGTCTCCCCTTTACAGACATGCCCACTTTCTGATAGTCCCAGTCAGTCTGGATCAAGTCCTAGTCAAGTCAGCACTCTGACACACTGACAGCTGTTGTTGCCTGTTGGGCTGCAGTTTGCCATGTTCTGATTGGAGCAGATTGTTGATGCTAAAGTCAGAACCTGGGAGGGTTTCTGGTCAATATCTGGTATTGATTAGTGTTGTTATTGATTTACTATAATAAATATATACAGTACAGACCAAAAGTTTGGACACACCTTCTCATTCAGAGTTTTCTTTCTTTTCATGACTATTGACATTGTAGATTCACACTGAAGGCATCAAAACTATGAATTAACACGTGGAAACATATACTTAACAAAAAAGTGTAAAACAACTGAAAATATGTCTGATATTATAGTTTCTTCAAAGTAGCCTCCTTTTGCTCTGATTACTGCTTCACACACTCTGCATCCTCTTGATGAGCTTCAAGAGGTCGTCACCTGAAATGGTCTCCACTTCACAGGTGAGCCCTGTCAGGTTTAATCAGGGGGATTTCTGGCCTTATAAATGGGGTTGGGACCATCAGAAGTCAGGTGGAGACACAGCTGATAGTCCTGCTGAATAGACTGTTAGAATTTGGATTCTGGCAGAAAAAAGCAGCTAAGTAAAGAAAAACGAGTGGCCATCATTACTTTAAGAAATTAAGGTCAGTCAGTCCCAAAAATTGGGAAAACTTTGAAAGTGTCCCCAAGTGCAGTCGCAAAAACCATCAAGCGCTACAAAGAAAGTGGCTCACATGAGGACCGCCCCAGGAAAGGAAGACCAGGAGTCACCTCTGCTGAGGAGGATCAGTTGATCCGAGTCAGCGGCCTCAGAAATGGCAGGTTAACAGCAGCTCAGACTAGAGACCAGGTCAATGCCACACAGAGTTCTAGCAGCAGACACATCTCTAGAACAACTGTTAAGAGGAGACTGTGTGAATCAGGCCTTCATGGTAGAATAGCTGCTAGGAAACCACTGCTAAGGACAGGCAACAAGCAGAGAGACTTGTTTGGACTAAAGACCACCAGGAATGGACATTAGACCAGTGGAAATCTGGGCTTTGGTCTGATGAGTCCAGATCTGAGATCTTTGGTTCCAACCACCGTGTCTTTGTGGAACCAGAAAAGGTGAACGGATGGACTCTACATGCCTGGTTCCCACCGTGAAGCATGGAGGAGGAGGTGTGATGGTGTGGGGGGGCTTTGCTGGTGACACTGTTGGGGATTTATTCAAACTGAAGGCCTACTGAACCAGCATGGCTACCACAGCATCTAGCAGCAGCATGCTATTCCATCCGGTCTGCGTTTAGTTGGACCATCATTTATTTCTCAACAGGACAATGACCCCAAACACACCTCCAGGCTGTGTGAGGGCTATTTGACCCAGAAGGAGAGTGATGGGGTGCTGGACCAGATGACCTGGCCTCCACAGTCACCGGACCTGAACCCGATCCAGATGGTTTGGAGTGAGCTGGACCGCAGAGTGAAGGCAAAAGGGCCAACAAGTGCTCAGCATCTCTGGTAACTCCTTCAAGACTGTTGGAGACCATTTCAGGTGACGACCTCTTGAAGCTCATCAAGAGGATGCAGAGTGTGTGGAGCAGTAATCGGAGCAAAAGGAGGCTACTTTGAAGAAACTACAATATCAGACATATTTTCAGTTGTTTCACACTTTTCTGTTAAGTACATATTTCCACATGTGTTAATTCATAGTTTTGATGCCTTCAGTGTGAATCTACAATTTTCATAGTCATGAAAATAAAGAAAACTCTTTGAATGAGAAGGTGTGTCCAAACTTTTGGTCTGTACTGTATATACATTTACATAAAGCAGCATATTAGTCCACTAACATGTTGATAAGACCTTTAAGGTACATTTTGAACAATCATTAATCACTATTAAATATGTTATTAACCCTTAGAATAACCTTACAGAAGCCCATCTTCTCGCTGATGGTGGTATTTACTTATGCAGGTCATATAGAAGCATCTATCTAACTTTAACTACTGAGCATCCATCTGCTGTCTATAGACAGTCCAGTGCATGTAGCTGAAGCTTGTCCCAGTCCATAACAAGCTTAATGGGCAAACACAGCCATGCTAATGGCCACTGAGAGTCTCTTAAAAGACAGAGCCAACCGTCGAGCCAGCACATGTTAAAAACAGCCACACGGTGGTGCGAGGAAACAACCAAACACACAAGAATCCCGTCTACCACACAGCATGTGAAAAGCAAAACAACCCCCAGATAGATTTCAACATGCACAGTTCAAACTGATCCAGTATTAGTACTTCTGAGAAAATGGGTCAGCAGCCCAGAGTCCCTGGGTAAAGGGATGTCATGCTGAGCTCAGCACTCTGTGTCCTATAATCTTACATTTACACAGAATATCAGCCACACCTTTAATTCTTCACATCCGACACAAAGCCGCTGCTGCGCTGTCTGCCGAAACGCACTCAGTGTGTTATCTCCTCCAGATTGATCTGCACACACATATATCAAAAAGACTGATAGAAAGACACTCACACTGTCTCCAGTGAGGGTCTGAACCTTGATCTCTTGTGGTCTGGTTGCCATGGGAACTGGCGACTCATGTGACCCCCCCCCCCCATAACGCTTGGCGACTCCAAACAACACCTCTGGAACATGTTGACGTCATGGACTGACATCACGCTCCACATTTTAAAATCATATTTACCGGGTCAGAGGAAATTGGATAAAGAAGGAATGTGATTTGATTAATGTCCATGTCTAGAAGATATAAAAGATCTTTTCCATGTGCCGGACAGAGAGTTTAAAATATGAGGATGTGATGTCCTGCTGGACTAAAGAGAGTTTCACAGAACCCTGGCTCGGGTGTTACAGGAAAGGAAGCGCTTCTGAGGAGTTTCTATCAAGTCTGGTTTTCCTTTCACTGATGTTTTGTTGGACTGAATGAATGTCTCAACCATAGAAACAGAAGAGGAGCAGAGCAGCAGACAGTCTTGCATGCTCATTGGACTAGAAAAAGAGCAAATAGCAAAAGAAAACGTTAATGGGGCTACAAGGTGTGGTCGTAGCACACCTAGAGTCCTACTATAGCACAGGCATAGCTGCGTAGCATAGATGGATAGCTGGCTAGTCGTAGACCCAGGGCTGCTGTTAGCCACCAGCCAGCTGTTTGGCTCGTTTCTGCAACCATATAAGAGGATTTTCTGCTTTTTTAGTCTAAAGTGAAGTAAATTGACAGTTATACAAAACAAGGAATTAGATCAAAAGTAAAACTGGTGTATTAAAGATGCAGTGTGAAGGATTTGGTGCATCTAGTGGGGAGGTTGCAGACTGCAACCAGCTGAAACGCAAATGTTTGGTTTGGCTGTTCTGGGTGACTATAGAAACAGATGGCGGATTTGGTGATGAGGACTCGAGAACCTGGTCCCTGTGTGGATATGAACAGCTCATTAGCGGCTGCTGGTTCTCCAATGTCGGGTTGGTGTGTCCCCAGTTTTAGTTACCTTCAACCTCAAGGGAAGATATATACCTCCTCCACCACTGCTCACCGTGCATCCACAACAGTTGTGCAAATCTTAAGCAAGCGTTTGAAATTTTTCCAAAAAAAAAAAAGAAAGAAATGGGAATCAGGCGCGTTTCCATCAGATGGTTTGGAGCAAATAAACTCGGCTACAGCATAGTTTGGTCAAAAGTTGACCAGTCAGCCAAAACAAAGGCGACATGAGGCGACACAACAGGCCGCTAAGACGAGAAACTGTCAAAAAATTTGTTTTAGCAAAATTAAAAGAAATGGTCTGCAGAAATGCAGACTCACAGAGCATGTTCATAAAGGACTAAAAATATCTGTGAGAGCCCTCATAGACGCGATGATTTACATGGTTGCTGACCATGCGGTTTGGTTGCTGACTGCAACCTGCTGAAACTTCTCCCATGTGACAAGCGTTTCAGAGAGCTATAGCGTCCTCCGCAAATGTTTGGTTTGTCCGTTCTGGGCTACTGTAGTAACCTGACGACGGACTTGGTGATGAGGACCCGAGGACCTGAGGACACGAGGACACGAGGACCTGAGTGGATATAAACAGCTCATGCTAAGCTAACGGAAACACAGGTTCGAGCGATTAAACACTAAAGAAAACACACTTAAAAATGCTAAATGCTACACACTGCTCCTGGTATTTATAGCCTTACTTCACCCGACAGCGAGCCCTACATGACGCCATCATATTGTGAATGAATATCGCTACACGGTCGGACTTATACTGCGTCTCTGGCCTCATGTCTGATCAAAAAGCTTATGTATGTTTTATCTCAAATAAAACCTCATAATCATAATGTAGTCACACATTTTAAAGGTTAGGTGGGTGTAATTATTGGCCACAAGGCTGCCACTTAAAAGCTGCATTAATGCACTTTAAGAGCACTTAACCACTTGACCACTACAGCCTCTAATAGACACAGCGGAGCTTGTTGGGGTTTACCAGTAAGTCTGTGGTTGTACTGGCAGCTCCTCACTGGAAAAATCAGCAAATCTCGTCCTCCTTGCATGGATGAAAGAGGAATTTTTACTACTCCGGAGGCAAAGCCGTGACTGATTGACAGCTGTTGTGAAACTTGCGGCTTTCAAAACGTCCCTGGATGACCTTTATTTTACCCAGTCTCTGCAGCATTGTTGCCCTTCCTCTTATTCATCTGACCATTCATTCAACTCTTTTTCTATTTTCTCACCTTCCCTTTTTTTCCTCTTTCACGCCGTCGCCCCATGTGACCTCCTGAAGTCAACACAGTGATATTATAAAAGAAGCAGACAGCGTTCCCGAGGTTCTGACTCATCCCGTCAATCATTACATCCTGCTGTCCTCACCAGTCATACAGTAAGGCTAATAAAGTCCACTGGCCACAGCAGCACCGACAGGATGTGATGACAATATCACCAGCAATAAAAATATTAGCACCAACAAAAGCGGCGTGGTGATACAGCAACAGGAATAGATTTTTTAGTAAAAACGCATAACAGCACCTCATAAAACGCATTTTTCATTTTCTTTCAATATGAATTTGGTGTAAATCATACTGTAGTTTATTCACTTTATTTTGATTTATCATGGTGGAAGGGGAATTCCCGCTCTTTCTCCTGCTGTCAGTTTTATCAGGCTTTTTCGTCCACAGTTGTAAATAGTTTTGTTTGTCTTTTGAGACTTTGCAGTTTTAAAAGGCTTTAACAGAAGAAGTGGAAGAAAATATCAGTACATATTGTGATATTATTATGAAATGTCACAAAAAAAGAAATGGGAGTTAGGCTCATTTCCATCAACTGGTTTGGAGCAAATGAACTCGCCTACAGCATAGTTTGGTTGACCTGTCGGCCAAAACAAAGGCGACATGAGGCGACACAACAGGTCGCTCGTTCCCTGCTGTCGGGTCGGTGCGTCCCCAGCTTTATGTGACGAGAGGAAACTGTTGAAAAAATGAGCTTTAGCAAAACTAAAAGAGCTGGTTGATGAATAAACCAGGTGTGTGATGTAGTTTGGTGCTCCATCTTAAATCTTTAATGTTTCTGCGTAGATTTAAATGCCTGAATGAATACTCACGTGCTGACGTTTTTGTTTTTTACGCCTACAGGCTGTGTTTAATGTCACAACGCTATGAATTGTGGGTACTTCCCTTCTGCAGAAATGCAGACTCACAGAAAGTGTTCACAAATGGCTAAAAATGTGTGAGAGAGCCCTCTTCGACTTGATGGTTTGACAGCAGGACAGCCCTGAATCCTCCGACTTTGCAGGAATGCACCTGAACAGCGTGGAGACGAACTGGGATTTAATCTGTTAATACGACGCAACAGCAACGTTCAGGAGCAATACTGCTCTGCTCAAGAACACCTTCCTTGTACATTAGTTGTTGACAGAGGGATCAGAGTACCTTGATATTGCTCCCAGGCCAGTATTTGGACTAACAACCGCTCCCATGCTCAGACTCTTCTATAAACATTGGAGGCTAATGAGTCCCTGAGCAACAGGTTACACCAGGCTAAACAATTACCATGGCACAAAGGACCTGCTTGGCAACAAACGAGCAGTTAGGATAGCACTTTCCACTGCCTTAAGGTGGACACAAGATCAGGAAGTCTGAGCTAAAATACTAAAGATGGGAAATGAAACGAGACAGTGTTAATCTAATGAGTCTGTGTATTCACTTATATCTACAGATAAAACCACTGCTGTTATCCAGAGCTTTAACGATGGACTAACCCAGCCTCGCTGCCCAAACCCTCCTGATTTCCCCAGAGCCTAAAACGCTATCATGACCAGTCTTATAACCAGTCTGAGGCTGCGTGCAGAAGCTCTACAATCACAAACACAGCAACTCCATTTCTGCTGATTGTACTCATGCTGAATAACTACACACACACTCCTCTGGGTTATGATTTTCCTTCACAAACCACCATGTAATTTTAAAAATACGTGGCTATCAGTTTTGAAACAGGGCCGTGGTTCTTCCCTCCCCCTAAAAGAAGCCGACTCAGTGGAAACACACAGTTCAACCCAACAGACGCTGCATCCACTGAGAGAAAACCTCGTCATCTCACTTCCTGTTGGCATCATATTATCTCTCGGTTTCAACTGGTGGGGAGGATATGGTGCTGGTGATGTCACAGTGGCATCACTAGTAACCAGGCAGCTGATAGCACTGTCCATTTAAAGATAAGATAAGATAAGATAAGATAAGATATTCCTTTATTAGTCTCACAGTGGAGAAATTCACAGTTTAAAGCACCATACATAAAGCACCAACTTGTCCTGAAAGTTAGAAATAATCTTCTTTTTTGGTTTTACTGGCAAAAGACGCTGTTGAGAAGGAAAGGACTGATTTGTTTGGTGATGTTACGATGTCACTGCAACATCAGCGCACAGCAGCAGAGCTACACTTCGGCCATTTTGGACTGAAAGGACAGAAAAAGTCTGTCTAAAAAATAGCTTCTATTCTGCTGTCATATTCTACTGAATGGCCTGTGTTGACAATAAAATATTATAAACATAATAAGCGTGGTTAGTCCAAAATGGAGGCAGCAGCTGTTGTCAAAAAAAAAAAAAAAACACCACAAAATGTGATTTTGTGTTCCTGTTATCTCAGCTCTGATTATCTAACCTGAAGCATTTCTCACAGTGACGCCATGATGACGTAAGCTAAGCAGCCAGCGATCATTAACTAGTTCAGTAAAAGAGCATGGCGGCAGGTCATATCCAGCTTGTTGTTATAAAGGAGCATCGTAGACATCATCAGTATCCGGGCAGCCGTGGTGCACAAACAGCCAGAACTCCCCCAGCTACTCCCACAGACACTACCAGTACTATAACTCACTATAATGGGTGTTTCATGTTAAAGTAAAACACAGTAAATCTGGCTGATACAGTACTATACGCCAAGTGTGTGTCACAGAGAACATGCAGTGACTGATTATTCAGACGTATGACCACGACTCACTGGAAGCATGTGACAAAACACGGGATCACGGATATAACTTAACCGGACTGTGGACGAAAGCTCCTCTCATCTCGTTTCTGTTATTAATGCTTCAATATTCTCCCACTGCTTCAGAAACATGTTTATTATCAACAACTGTGCAGCAATCCAAAGACACAACATTTAATGGAGGACTCAAATCCCTCATTTCAAACAAGAGAAGCCAGGTTTTATGATGTTTGAAGAGATCTTTACTGCTACCGGTGATATAATACCAAATCAAACAAATGGGCCTTTACGATGAGCAACAGGTCCTGGAATTTAAAACCTGTAATAAAAGATATTATATTACCTCAGATAGGCGGTAATAGAAGACAGGAAATTAGTAAAGCAATGCACATTTTGAAATGGTATGAAATGCTGCAAAGAGTTGGACCAGAGAAGAAGTATGAATACCACATCCTGTGTGTCATGAGGACGCATTTTAGCCTTTTTGCGTGTCATTTGTTTGCCACACAAACGTCCACAGTTTAGGCAAGAAAACGGCCTATTTAGGGGAAGGGAAAATGTCATGGTTGGGCTTAAAATAAAAACTTAAACTAAGTAGAATATGTGCAGAAAAAATGTCACCCAGCTCCGGAAAACACGCCACAAACATCAAGAACGTAACTTGTAATTTAACAGAAAAACACCCGTCAACAAGGACCCATCCACCTCCCCACCCTCCCAACATAAGCCGCCTTTCTCACTTTATACACAACATCACGGATGCGTTTACACTGCAGTCAGTACAGGATACACGGCGCACACATGACACATGAAAACCAATAAAGGCACACTGAAGGTACTTGTCCACAGGGGCGTTTTTTATCGCAGGGGATTGCCTCGCTTCCCAGCACTTGATGGGCTCCCAGCTTCCACCATGGTGGCTCATCTTTATTCTCTCACATCACTCTAATAGTTCACCAAAGTCTTTATTTTCAATCGACAAATGTTCGTTTAAAAGTTTCCAGATGCAGCGAGTCGCGCTGGATGCCCCTGATTTGCATGAAGTAGCTTAGACCTCAACTTTATGCAAATGAGGCGCAGGCTTACGTTACACCCCATCCCTCAAATTGTGCCGCCATGCTACCAGAGTGCAACGCACGGTTGCCTATATAACAATGAACGGGAGGCGTAGAAAAGACATGTACCATTCTTGTAAACGAAGGCACATTATCATGGCATTTATACGTCTTTTTGAGCAAACAAAATCTATATCTATCTATCTATCTTTCTGATAGCTGTATTTGTTAATTTTGCTGATTGTAGGGGCTCACAGACACTCCTGATATGTCTGGTTGAGTTGTTTAATTCATTAATAGTAAATGAACATACTGTATATTAAGATACCTACAAGGTCTTGAAATCTGAGTACTTGTTCCACCACTATTTTTATGACGTTTCTGGTGACTTTCCCATGCTTCTCCTGCAACATATGTGCATCCACAGGAACATTTCTGTGTCTATATTCGCATCCTGAATTGGTTGACATGAAGTAAACCCCGCGGTGGTCACGGTGCAGCCCTACCTAGTAGTACTGGACCCACATTTGGAGCCTAGCTGCACTGGCTCGGAGCAGCTGTGGCTCAGAGAATAGAGCAGGTCATCCACCAATTGGAAGGTCGGTGGTTCGATCCCCGGCTGCTCCGGTCACACGTTGATGTGCCTTTGAGCAATGCACTTAACTCCCACATAGCCATCAGGGACACAGGAACATTTCTGTTTCTATATTCACGTCTTGAATTGGCTGAAATGAAGTAAACCCTGTGGTGGTAACGGTGCAGCCCTACCTAGTAGTACTGGATCCACACTGATGAACATTAACAAGCTTTCAGGTCTATTTGTGATAAAAACTGAAGAATTCTCCATAATTATTTTACTTTTCATACTTTAATTACATTTTGCTGATAAAACTAAGCATCATATTGAATTTAAATATGGTATTTCTACTTTTAATTAAGTGAGTAATCTGAGTACTTCGTCCAGCACTGTTTTTATGATATTTTGGAGACATTCCCCTGATTGTCCTGCAGCAGATAGATAGATAGATAGATAGATAGATAGATAGATGAACTTTTATTAATTAATATGAGCAGCCACAGGGACATTTCTGTCTGCGTATATGATATAAAGTAGATAACCATGTTTTGAGGACTCACCTGAGCCGAGAGGGGGGTCGTCGTCCGTGGTGGAGAAGTCCAGTGTGGCTCCTGCGATGTCCACCATCTCGTCATCATCATCGTCGCTGCTGGGGTGATGAAGGCTGTCAAAGCTCCCGGTTCGGTATCCGGGGTTTTCCATCCCCTCAAAGCCTGGTGACAACAGGACAGAGTCCGCTCAGCAAACAGCCCGAGGATCGAACCACAACAACCACATGAACAGCAGCTTTACCTCCGTCACTGCGGGCGGCATACTGCCGATACAAGCCCGCTAAAAACTGGAACATGATGGCTGAAAGCGGCCCCTTGTGTACCAGACAGCTTCCTTATTCACTTCTACCCCAGCTTCATGAAACTAACTGCGGGCTGTTGAGAAACAGCAGACCCGGGACACCCACAGCCGGTCCAATCACCCGGCTCATCTTAGCCAGTAATGACAGCACATCTCCAGTTACAGGGAAGTTTAACCGACCATTTCCGCTCCTTTCTCAGCTACTCTCATAGGACTGACACCAGCAGGAGGACCGCCTCGCGGCTCAGCACACCGCGGCTAACGGCAAACGAGATTATTAGCATAGCTAGCTTACACCTCTTAGCCGCTACTCTCAGGACACAACTAAAATATAACTTACCGCGCTCAACCCACTTCAGTGAAGGCGCATTTTCTGGATACATACATGAAGGAAGACACCAACTTAATGTCTGACTTTACCTGTGGAGGAGCAAAGCACACGTCCAGCTCAGCGGAGACGGTCTTGTGACTCGGATTTGCCCCGCAGACGTCTTCTACTGTCGGCTGCTTATGTCAACAGTAGTCGGTGTAAACTCCGCAGCGGCTGCTCCGTTAAAACCCAGCGTCGCTCTCCGTCCTAAAAGCTACTGTTTTAAACCACAGGAGGTGCACTAAATGAAGCCACAGTGTGTTAATATCTTGATCAGATAAACAAATTAACGAGGCAGTGTGAATTTACCCGCAGTACGAGTTGTTTTGCCACTAAAAACTGAAAAAACATCAAACCACCGCCAAGCTAACTAGAATCAGCTACAACTTCCGTTGAAGTACCGTGTAAAATCACCACTGCTTTTTATAATACGACACATTTAACGATTATATAGTCAGAGTTTTATCACATAATGAGTCTATATTATGTCATATGTGCAAATGTATTCAAATATTGTGTTTGTGTTCGTCAAGACGTCAGTTGTGTCGTTTTAATTTGATGGCCAAATCACTTGATTTCCGGTTTGACTGCATTATTACCGCTGACTTGATGTGATCAACTGAACGCAAGGGAAATCAGTCGAGTCAAGAGCTATCGAGCTTCTCCAACTGGGTCAGTGGAGCAGTTCGACTAGTTGGTCATCTGTTATTTTCACTGCACATAAATTTGACTGTATTTAATAGCATACTTTTTATGAATTAGATGTGCTATACATACATACATGTAAACTTTTCATATATACACTCTTTTAACAAAATAAAAAGTTAAATAAATTAATGTCACATGATTATTTTGTTCTGCAGTTATTTTTTTAAGTTGTGAAATTAAATTGAAACTTGACATTATGTTGGTATTAATGTACAAGATTTTGTCAATTATGTGAGTTAAATTACATACAAAAATAAATTGATTTTTTTGTATATTGTAATTTATATCACAGTCAAAGAAAAAACGGTTATAGAGGTAGTAGAGTTAAAAGATAAAATTAGTTTCTCATGGAAAATAAGATATAAAATAATGAAAGTAGTATGAAATGTGATTTACTTGATTGCTGTGATGATTTGTTTGTAATGGACCATTTAACGAGGATAAAAACAGTTAAAGGGCGACACCTTGTGGTCAACAAGGGCTCCTTCTGAGGTAAAATGGAGCATTTAGAGGAGAAATTATCCCAAAGTTCACAGTGCATGTGCAGACAGTAGGGCGTGATGCTGTCCTGGTTTATGTCTCTAGCTCTGATTAATTGGCCTGACCTCTTTTCCTTCATTCCTTCCCATGATGCCTTGTTCCTCTCTGCACACCTCCCACTCATTCGTCTTCCTTTCCTTCACCGCTCAGCCCAACATAAACATTTCTCCACCCTGCCTCCCACGTCGGGGCCTGTTTCTCTTCACCTCCTTCTCTTTCATCTATGCAGACTCAAGTTCTTTGTCTGATTCCTCCATCGTTTTATACCTTCATTTCCCTCCTTATTATCCACATACTCCTCATGTTCTTAGCAGTGGGTCACTTCACCCTCTGCTCTCATTGACGCCTCCATGTTTCGTCTTTCCTGTCTGTTTCCAGCTCCCCCTTTACATTCCCATCACCCCCCCAGTCCGTCTTCAGTCTGGGTCAGGCTAAAACACAGATTATTCACTTCTTCTACGACATCTGTTTTCTTTATTATTGACACAGACCAGTAACCACGAGTAGTTTTTAATTAATGGCTCTGGCTCTAAAAGTACCACTCGGCTGACGGAGCCACATGGTGTTATCGTCTCAGAGTGCCGCCTCGTCCATCCCCAGAGGAGGATGTGAAATTAGTTTAGGGTGGGATGTCAAGAAGAATTCATTACTTAAACAAAACAAGCTTTTATCGTGTTTTTAATCCTGAAAAATACCAGTTTCATGTGAAGAAATACATATTATCAGTTGCCTACATTCCTTTTGCTGGTATCATAGATATGGAAGCCCATTCAGGCCAAGAAAATAACATAATAAGCATATTTTCCTTGCTGTGAGACACTAACTAAAACTAATTGACTATATTCTATTCATTTATATCATATAATACAAATTTTAAAGTCTTACTTCATGATTGTTAGTTGAACTTAGTCACATCATTTTTAAAGTATAAATTATCTCATAATCCTCATAATCTTCATTTCAAATTCACATTTTACTTACAGAGCCCCAAATAACAGATTTGTCCCAGAGTGCTTTACAAATATGTGTAACATAAGACAATGTGATAAGTCAGGAGGTATTTGACACAAAGGGACAATCTCAGCCTGTTAGAGGAACTGTTTGTGAAGGTACTGACGCTCTGGAAGTACCTTTAATTAGTCTTTTGACTGTAATTGCACAACTTTTGTGATACTTTTAAAGGTATTTTGTACTTGTACTAAATTACATCCATCACAGTAAATAAAAAGACTATGAAGTTCAAACTAAATGTACATTTCTGGGCTTTTTAAAAATAAAACCTATTATGTTTTTGTGCTTTTTCCATCCAACAAATTTTTTTGTGCATGTAAAAAGTCGACACCAAAGAAACACTGCTACTCAACTGTCTCGCTTTAAGCCCCGCCTTTTCTTCCATAACACGGTGATGTCACCAAGTAACATGAGTTTGCTAGTTTGGCAAACAAAACTATTTAGAGCGGAGCTGGAGTTGAGTCTGAAGAGTTTGGATCAGCTGGCCAATCGGAGCAGCCGATATGAGAAAAATAAAGCATTTTTTTTTAGAATATTAAAGCTTTAAGACGTTCTAGTAGAAACCTAAACTGCAAGTATGAACCTGTAAATAAGCGTAAAAGGTCCTCGTCCACGTCAGTCAAACAGGCTGTAAACGTCTCTCGGGCCTCCTGCACCACCCGATCAGTGCTTTAATGAGCTCTTCTCTTACAGCTCAGCACTAACTTCCTTTAAATGAGCCGACTCGTCAACCCTCGGCCATATTTACTTAACCGTCCCAGCGAGGGAAAACATTTCAGCAGCATAAAGAGAGCGTTCACCCACAGCCGATATAAATCACAACAGGACACGTCAAGCTACTTTAAAATACTATTATTATTATTATTATTTATGGTACTTTTTTCCTCACGTGAGTGTTTTTCTCATTTACACAATAATGCATTTTTACAAAAAAAAGTAATAAATCCAAATTACATAGGACAACGTGAACAGAAGAAATACTGTTTACTCTCAACGAGCGACTTTCTTTCCTTTCTCGTCAAGCCGATAAGTTTCCAGTCGGTTTAGAAAATGGCCGTTAAAGAGAAATATGTACAAACAGAACGTGGAGAAGTTCATGTTTGGTGTTAAAACAGCAGGAATTATCTGAGAACAAACTGTGGAAAAAGAGCAAAAAACAAGTGTAAAACTGTAAATTTTAATCAACTTAAAGCTGCAGATTTGCTCCATCAACAGTTGAGTAGAAAATGGAAAAGTGAGTCTGTTTCTTTGCTTAACTTCAGTCCACCTTTCGACAGCCAAAACGTCCACATGCCCTCCTCCAAATGCCTCCCGTCTCTGGTTGAGCTGCAGTTTTTGTTAAGTTTTGTTCTTTATTTGATTTACTCCGACAGGCAGAGCTGAAACCGGAGGTTTAGGAAACCCGCTAAAGCTCCGGAGACGTTGAGGCACAAACTGGATCCCAACCCGAAAAACAAAGTTTTGGCACTTTAAACTACAAAAAATTACAAAAGGAATAGTTTGACATAGTTTGACAATAGTTTGGAAACACACTTGTTCACCGAGATTTAGATGAGAAGATCGACACAATCTATGTGTCAAATATGAAGCAGCTGTAACTTAGCTTAGCACAAAGACCGGAAACAGAGGGAAACAGCTAGCATACATGTACCATCACCTCTAAAGCTCGCTAATTAACACAATATATCTTATTCAATTCAGATAAAAAAGCGTAAAAACAACAACAGGCTAACATGATATAGCATGCTAATTAATGAGCCTTAGAGGTGCTGGTATGATACATTTGGATAGAGCCAGGCTAGCTGTTTCCCCGTTTGCAGTCTTTATGCTAAGCTATGCTAAACAGCTGTAGCCTTATACTTACCCTACAAACAGTAGACTGTATGTAATGATGGATGACATGACTGCTTCCCCAAAGTGAAGCCAAAACATCTGGATCGCCACCTGGTGACTGGCTGCAGTATCATCATAAGTCCCACCCCGTCATGTTAGTGCTGATGACGTGGAACGTAGTTAAGCTAGCTAGCTAGTGTTGGTGACATGGAATGTAGCTAAGTTAGCTAGCTAGTGTTGGTGACATGGAATGTAGCTAAGTTAGCTAGCTAGTGTTGGTGATGTGGAACATAGCTAAGTTAGCTAGCTAGTGTTGGTGACATGGAATGTAGCTAAGTTAGCTAGCTAGTGTTGGTGACATGGAATGTAGCTAAGTTAGCTAGCTAGTGTTGGTGATGTGGAACATAGCTAAGTTAGCTAGCTAGTGTTGGTGACATGGAATTTAGCTAAGTTAGCTAGCTAGTGTTGGTGACATGGAATGTAGCTAAGTTAGCTAGCTAGTGTTGGTGACATGGAATTTAGCTAAGTTAGCTAGCTAGTGTTGGTGATGTGGAACATAGCTAAGTTAGCTAGCTAGTGTTGGTGACATGGAATTTAGCTAAGTTAGCTAGCTAGTGTTGGTAACATGGAATGTAGCTAAGTTAGCTAGCTAGTGTTGGTGACGTGGAACGTAGCTCAGTTAGTAAGTAGTAATGTTCATGTTGTAATTTTAGTCATATATTGTTTTTCTTGGTCATTTTATAATCTGTCTGAGGAAAATGTTGATATTGTCAACGACCTCTTTCTCCTCTGTCTTTATGTCGTTAAATTTCCTGCATCATGTTCCCCACTAGCTAGCTGGCTAACTGTTAGCCTCTGTGGCTACTAGACTCAGACAGTAACGTTAATATTGCCGTTAATATTCTTCCCCACTTGAACGTAGCACACGAGTTCCACTCGAAGGCACCATCTGACTCCGAATGTTGTCAAAATCTCAAGATGGCCGCCCTCGTATCCAGGATGTTTTGGCTTCACTTTGTGCGGCGGGAGGAAGCTGACACGTCATCCATCTTTATATAGAGTCTGTGGTCCAAACAGGAATCGTCTCCTCTAACTCTACAGTCTCCAGTAAATATTAAATATCATCTGGGACGAGCAGAAGTCAGTCAGAGGCAAAAAACACCTCAAATGTTTGAACAAGCTAAAAACAAAAACTGCAACTCTGGTTTCAAAACTCAAAATATACAGTAAACGCTGATTCTTCCCACTCTTCTTCTTCATCTCTTACAACCAATTTTTACAACCGATTCCAGTCATTCCACATAAAAAATCACTATATACACACATGGTATACATTATAAACAAGTGTCTTCTGTACAAAACAGTCATCAGGTGACAGTCGGTGGAGTCTCAGACCCCACACAGTAAAACACACTTACAGTAGCGGGAATACAAAGTGATATGATGCTATTATGGGAGATAATACAGTATATTATGTTCTGCTGAATGCGGCTGTCAGTCAGCAGCAAGGATGAAAACTAAACTACGGCAGTTAGTGTTAATGATGCTGCATCTCAGGCTTTAGTGTGGACATACGTCTCCTCTGATTCTCTGAACCTGGAGATTTAAATACAACAGAAAACACAAAAAAGCAGCGTCTCGGTGACACATTCATCAAGATAAAATGTCTTTGGCAACGTCGTGAGAAGAAGTGTTTTACAGTACATGTATAACGTGAAGCAGACGGTGTAGAAGTGGCTGAAATGTGGGGAATCATCCTTTTCTTCTCCATCGACTGCTCTGGGCTCTCATCACAAGCTGTCCATGTGTTTCTGGTGTATTTGTCTTTGTTTAACTGTTTCTGTGACGCTCAACTCTCTTCTTCTTCTTCGTCTTGTCTTCCTGTTCTGTCGCTCTAAACTCCAGTTTATCGCGTTGATAAAAGACATTCAGAGCTGTTGGTTTAGTCTTCTGGTGCTCCAGCTAATCCTTAAAGGAATAATCTGACATTTTGGTTCGCTAAATACCAAGCGACACTGCTGGGAGATGGTTAGCGTAGCTGAGCATAGATTCACCCAGTAAAACAAGATACACTGTGTTAAAAGGTGAGTTTTAAAGGAGAATGTCAAACTATTCCTTTAAGAGAAGTGTTGTATAAAAACTGCATGTTTGAGACCTCTGTTAAAGCCTCCTCTTTGTCTCGAAAGCCACTACGAGCCCCTGCTTCTTCGTCATCTTAGTAATGTCTGTATCCCAGCGACATTCCCATCCCCATCCCGATCCCCAGACCCAGACCCAGACCCAGGCTCTCCCTCAGCCCCCTCAGCTGCTCCTCTCCCAGCCGGGTCTTGTCCTCCAGCTGCCTCTGCTCCACCAGCAGCGCCGCCTTCATCTTCACAAAGTGACTACGACGGAAAGAACAGAAACAAACATTTATTAACCTCTACATTTACTGTATTCTGTGAATTTAAATGTTTGAATTACATCCTCCTGACTGGTCTACCGGAGCTCGCCATAGTAAGTAAGTTTGTAAAGAAATGACTTTTAAAAGTGGGCGGTTGTACCCATGTGCCCAGAAAGCCCATTTCTGTGGTGCAGTAATAAGTCTGTAAAAGCCTTCGGGGTCGTTCACATGTTGCATCTAAAAATGTGTGGAAATCGCCAGCTGAGCGTTATCGTCCTGTTATCCCAGATGCTGAGGAGGATGCGCCCCTGACACTCCTGTCGTTACTAAGCAACCAAAATGATGATAATGAATCAATCGGATATTTCGGATACTCCACTAAAACGATTCATTTCTCCTCTGAAGACTGATATTTACGAAAGAAAGGAAAGAAAGTTGTTCCTTGTCACATGACGTGAGGCGTTCGAGGCGCAGCCATCACACCCTGAAAAATAAGCGTCATAGTGCACTTCCACCAGATCCAGCAACGAACGCATTCATTCCCATTCATTTCTTATAAAGATCAGGAGGAGCAGTGCATGCTGGGAGTGTTGCTGCTTGGTGGACTGTTCAGATGTTTTACATCTTTTAGGACCTGAGGATTTCAATCAGGACTATCAGAGCGCTCTAGCAGCCTGTAGTGTCCTCTAACATCCTCTAGCATCATCTAGTGTCCTCTAGCGTCCTCTAGTGTCCTCTAGCATCCTCTAGTGTCCTCTAGCGTCCTCTAGTGTCATCTAGCGTCCTCTAGTGTCCTCTAATGTCCTGTAGCGTCCTCTAATGTCCTCTAGCATCCTCTAGTGTCCTCTAGCATCATCTTGCGTCCTCTAATGTCCTCTACTGTCCTCTAGTGTCCTCGCCGGATCTGGTGGACATTTAGCGCCACTCTTTCCACAGCGACTTGAGGGCACAAACAACTCGTCCTGTGAACGTCTCCGTCTATGTCACGTATTTAAAGAAGCTCAGAGTCACGTTACCTTCATTAAAATATGTTTTCAAAGGCACACACATCCAGCTGATAGATATTAGGTACAGAGGAGGACGTAAAAGACGGCAGCGTCCTGAGAGACAGCGGATGATGGCGTTGTGTCCTACCTGTAGTCCCGGTGCTGTTCGGGGGACAGGCAGCGGGCCAGGACCCGGCTGACCGCCTGCTCTCGGCGGTCAACGTGGTCCTTCAGGTCCTGAGCCTCAGACAGCTGCCTCATGAGCTGCCGCTTCTTCTCCAGCAGGGGGAGCTACAGGGCAACGGGTCCAGAGAGACAACAGGGGGATGATTTGGGTCTTATTTATAGATCCTGGAACATCTGAACTTTCATTCCTACTTCTTGTTGTCCTTTAAACCCTTTTCTCCTCCAGCATCTAACAATTGCTCCTGAAACTTTAACACCAAACAATTTAACACCAATTTCTATAAAAATATAGGACCAAATGTGCCGAGCAGTAGCGGTTTAAAGACTGTCCCACGGCCTCTGACTATGATGCTGAAGTTCATTCTCCCCTGCTCACCCTCTCGTGGTGGTCCGTCTCGGGGTCCAGGGAGTCCAGCGTGGTCTCCACCCTCAGCAGCCTCCCGGACAGCGACAGCAGCAGGCTCACCACCTTGTCCAGGTCGCCGATGAACATGCGGAACTTGTCCACCTCGTTGGGTTTGCACACCGCCACCACCATGCTCTCCACCTGAGGACACAGAGACAGCTGGAGATGACCGAGGTCAGCAGAAGACATCAGGTATCAGCCCCCCGCTGAGAAAAACAGGGTCTGATTTGGTGTGTAAGATGGTCAAACTGTGAGTCAATCAATATTAAATAATATCGACTCTCTCTTGATGGCACACTGTAGAAATTCATGTGCAATAATACAGAAATAGTCAAATAAGTTAGTAAAATGCAAAAACAAAAACAGCTTCTAAAATGTAAATATTTGCTGGTTCTGATGATAGTTAATTTAATATCTTTAGGTTTTTACACTTTTGATCGGTCAAAAGAAGCAATTTAAATACGTCAACTTGGGATCTCAAGTTCATTTTTGTCTTCTTTTTTATTCCTATATACTGTGTTTATGGATTTGGTTCAAAAATAATCTGTAGATTAATTAATCATGAAAATACTCATAAGCTGCAGACTCATAACTTTATATTTAACAGCAAGTGTACAAAATTGCAAGAATGAAAGAGGAAACATGTGAATGACTGTAGAGCTGCAATGACGAATCATTTAGTTATTAATCTCCAACTATTTTGATAATTGATTGCTTTGAGTAATTTTTAAGGAAAAAGAACGTCTCATTTTTCTGATTTCAGCTTCTTAAATGTGAATATTTTCTGGTTTCTTTCCTCCTCTATGACAGTAAACTGAATATCTTTGAGTTGTGGACAAAACGAGACATTTGAGGACGTCATCTCATTTCATAGACCAACTAATCCACTAAGCAAGACAACACAGTAAAAATACTTTCTAGCTGCAGCCCAACATCACTGAGCGATTTCAGTTTCTAAATGTGAAGCACTGCTGTTTTGGGTTTTCTATCACTGTAAACTGGATATTTAGGAGCAAATAAACAACATGAAACCATCACCTGGGGCTCACCGAGCCAACAGGAAGTCAGCCAGTTGTGATTTCTACTCCATTCTTTAATGAACAACTCGGAGAAATTTAACCTGATCGACTTCAAATCTAGTCAGTACGGTCTGAAGACACTTATGATGAAAAGCTATTAAAAGCTTGTGTTTTTATGGAGCGATGTTGTGGTGTGGCGGCAAAAAAAGCGCCTTTTGCCATAAAACAGGAAGCTGTTGCGTCCCAGCCTGAGGATATGGCCATTCTTTATCTCTGTTTCCTGACGTTTTCTAGATTAAATGCTGAATCAACTGGTTTATCAGTAATAAAACAACGATCATCTAATAAAGCTCTTAGGAATCTGATAGATTAGACGTTTGAATCCCTGATGTTTCAGCTGACCACCACCAGTACGAGCCGGAGGAGAGGAGTGAATAAGAGGATGAAGATGCTGCACCTCCTCCCCCAGCTGAGCGTTGGCTCTGATGTCCTCCTGCAGGCCCCGCTGAGCTTCTCTCAGCACTCCCAGCTTCTTCCGGAGGCTCTCCATCAGCTGCTTCTGCACGACAGACGGAGGAAACGGTGAGTTAAAACCTGAACACGTTGCTCTGCAACGCCAGAGGCTCGGCGGCGAGACGGGAGCTGCAGGCGTCACCTTGTAGGTCAGCTCGTCGTCCTCGTCCCTCTCTCTGTTATCGGCCAAGTCCTTCATCTGCGTCAGGAGCTGAGCTTTGGCCGCCGACGTGCTGTAATAGGACGAGCAGCTGGAGCTCGCCCCGGACCGCCTGAGGGAGGGAGTTCATTTTATTTACTGCAGCTAGAACTAGTCAGGCCGAGCGCTAAAACAGGCACACGGTCGTAAAGTACAGTGATTAGGAAAGTACATAAATAACAAGTGCAATCAGTTATGTGGGATCAGCGAGGCATCTGGAGAACATCTTAGTTAAAAACAAGCAAATGAAGAAACAGAAGAGACGATGAAACGACAGCAGGTTACAGAGCAGGTGACACCACAATAGTCTAAAAGACTTTTAATGGCTTACACACTACGACACAGACCAGCAGGGCAGAGGTAGTGTGTATTATGTGGATATTTGTGTATTATTGTCATATAACCTGTACATGCTCCAGTCTTAGTTTAATGTGTTCTGTGTTTTTCTTTCTGGGTTTTTGAATATTTTTGCAAATATTTCTATAAATATTGCTGTACAGCTCAGTAAATTGTGGTTCGTTTACATCACAAAATAACAGATTCAGATTTTTTTGATTTAGCCATTTGCAGAGATTTGTCAGTCACTTCCACTGCCACTAACACTTCAACTGAAATCAAACTGCTTTTACTGTTTACAGCTGAACTGACATTTAAACTTCAGTACTTTCCAACCAGAGGCGCTCAGAGAGGACGCACAAAGAAGTCTGAAAAAAGGCGCAAATGTTTTCTCCTCGTTAGGGACAATTAAAAAAAGATGGCGGCGCTCAGAGAACAAACACCACATGGACTGGTGTGTGGACTCACACACACTTCCTGTGCTTACATGCAGACTCTAAACTTAAAACCCAGCACTTGCTTTCAGCTCTAACACTTCAGCTCCTTTCACTGCTGCCACACAAGGATATATTGTATATTGGTATTGGAAGAATTTTCTTATGCATATTTAAACATTAATTTCAACCATATCACTTGGACCTGCGTAGAAAGAATAAAACTACATTTTTTAAATGGGTCATCCCGTTAGACGTAAAAAGGTTTAAGTCTAAATTCCCTATCATGTGAACTCTGGGACAATAATAACTGATCTGGTTCCTGTGAAACAGTCATTCACAGTCTCTGGTTACCTATCCAGGCTGTCGGTGTTGTGCTCCATGGTTTGGTAGGCCCCTCTCCAGCTGTCCCTGCCCGACTCCCCCTCACTGCTCTGGGGGAAGAGCTCCTCCAGGCTCAGCCTCTCTCTGCTGCTCTCCCCGGCCTCCAGCTCCTCCTCCAGGGAGCCGCTCTCCGCTCTGGTCCCGCCCGACGGCGAGGCCTCGGCGGAGTCCGGTAAGGTGTCGATGTCCGTCTCCAGCACCGTAACCGGCAGCGCGAAGCAAGGGAGCTCGCTGGTGATGGGCTCGTCCTCCGCCGGAAGCCCGTCGTCCTCCTGGAAGTCATCGATGTCCGTTTCCATGGGGATGTCCAGGTCGGCGTCCAGGCTGTGCGCAGGACTCGGGCTGAGGGTCGTCTCCGACTCTGTTCCTGGCTCGAGGATCTTCTGGGGCTCGATGCTCTGAAAGCCTCGGTTCACGCCAAGCTGCTGCTGCTGCTCGTAGTCAGCAGAGAAGTAGGATTCAGGAGGTGAAACCCCGCCAACGCCTCCATTTTCTAAGACAGGTGGAAGGGCTGAGTCGCCGTGAACTCTGGGAGATGGGGTTCTTTCCCACTCGGCTCCTGGTCTCACGTTGGACTGCTGTTTGTGAGGTTTTCCTCTGTCCTGGTCGGGACTGACGATCATCTCGGATAAACTGTAGAGACAGATTAACTTTACTAGGACAAAAATAAAAAATATTAAACAATAAAGGAACAAAAAACCTTGTCGGTGGAAAGTTTCTGAAAGCTCCGAGTCATCGACTTGTGACGTGTTTGTTGACGTGAGAAATGATGGGAAGTTCATTTATCGCTGAATAATACCTTAATATTGCACAATGTATTGAAATTTTTATTGTTTTTCTTGGTAATTTTATAATCTGTGTGAGGAAAATGTTGATATTCTTCCTCCTCTGTCATCATGGCTTTACATTTCCTTCCTCATGTTCCCCACTAGCTAGCTGGCTAACTGTTAGCCTCTGTGACTCAGACAGTAACATTAATGTTACCGTTGCTTAGCAGCCATGTTCTTCACAACCGCTTGAACGCAACACGTCGCGTTCATGACTTCCCACGTCGTAAACACAAGATCACGAGTTCCATCTGAAGGCAGCATTCGTGAAGCTTTCTAACCAAGTCGGTGAATCTGTTAGATCTGGTAGTTTATTCCACGGCAGCAAAGCGTTTTAACGATTGAAAGGAAAATAAAATGGTACCATCGATCAGGTGTGATCTGATCGAGCCATCACCATCCTGAGAAAAGGTTTGAGCAGCCAAATGAGTTTTTTATTAGGTTTTCTATGAGCCATGAACATTTATTTTCATATCTATAGATATAGGTATATTATATTGTATTGAATCTCAGTTTTTACTATTTCTTGTCAAGTTCCCGCTTTAATGCTTTTTTTTTTCCTGAGTTAAAGCTACAAAAAAATCATCCCAAGGGCAACTATTAAATCCATAAAAACCTTAAAATTACATATTTTATTTTCCCTCATGAAAGTGAACATGAACACACCACAACCCCTTTAGAGGGGATGAGTCACGATAAACTTGAACCATGTGCAGGTATATGTTAACATTAGTAATGATATCTCTACTAGAAATCTTTGAATTTACGGCCCAGCTCACCTGCTCACGCTGTTCTCTGTTGGCGGCGGCGGCGGAGGAAGAGATGATAATACCTCCACCCTCTCCTGCTGTCCATACGTGCCCCTCAGGTCTCTCTCCTTCTGGGGCGGAGCCACCGGTCTGAAGGCCCTCCTGGAGAACATGGGACTGGGCGGAGCAACGGTAAAGCCCCGGTCCGGGAACTGAACCTGATTCTGATTGGACAGAGCATGGGAGAAGGCGTGTTCTTGCATTTTTGTTTGGTTCTGATTGGACAAGGTGTGGGATAATTCCTGGGTTTGGTTGCAACTGCAGCGCGGGCAGCCCTCGGTCACTTCCTGTCTGTCCGGAGGAAGACTGTAGGACCTCTGCCTGGACGTTTCCGGCGGAGGGATGCAGGCGGAGGAGTGAGTCAAGTAGTGTCCTTCCACAGTGTCGGAGGGATGGATGGAGTGAGGAGAGGAAGAGGTGGAGAACAGGGTGTGGTGAGACGCACGCCTGCGATGGAACTGCTCCCACTTGGGTGGCGGCGGTCTCGGCGGTGGCGGCGTCTTCTTCCTGTTTGGTCGGGCGGCGCCGGCGGCTTTTCCTCCCCCGACGCCGCCTGCGCCTTCCTCCACCTCACGCAGGGTCCGGCTGGTCTCCACAGAAATCGCCGGCGACCAGCGGTGGCTGCCGTCAAAGCGGAGGTCGTTTTCGGACATGGCGCGTCCTCGGATCGAGAGAGGAGCCGGCGGAGGGGCGAACGCGTATCCGTTGCGGTCATCGTTGCCGCCGTCGGCCTGTCCGTGGCCCCATCCCCTCTGGTGGTGCTGGTGATACTGAGTACTGCTCTCTGGAGGCCTGGACTCCCGCCTCCAGCTGGAGTAGTCCCTGTGATGTGGAGATTATTAAATATTA
The DNA here is from genome assembly GCA_947000775.1 of Pterois miles. Classification (NCBI taxonomy): domain Eukaryota; kingdom Metazoa; phylum Chordata; class Actinopteri; order Perciformes; family Scorpaenidae; genus Pterois; species Pterois miles. Next base: position 3,440,526 of record CAMQGK010000478.1, on the reverse strand, counting down.
GATTTCTCTGTCTACCAATGAGTGAAGGATCGTTAAAGAAACCGTTTACTCTCATTCGTCATTCTGTTTCTAAGCAGCTGATAAAGTCGTTTTTATACGAGTTTCAAGTGTTAGACTCCTAATAATCAATAACTTAAGTAACTTTTGATTGTGTCATATTTCATAATTAATATTTAAGGGATAATTCAGCATCTTGGGAACTAATGTATGCTTGTTTGCATTAATACAACTCTCGTGCCTTAAATATGGACATGGTTAGTCTAGCTTAGCATAAAGACAGGAAGCTCTAAAACTACAGTTTGAGCCTTTAGTTCGTATTTATGTGGAGTCACTATTTTTTTTGACAAACAGCATTTTTACATTTTGTTTGTGGATGAGATTAAAAAACAAAACAAAATTAAGTGTGTTGTGTGTGATAAAGCCAAGCTAGCCATTTCCCTCCTGTATCTTGTATTTATGCTAAGCTAAGCTAAGCTAAGCTAAGCTAAGCTACGTGAATCCTGACTCCAGCTCTGTATTAACCATAGACTGTGTATAGGAAGCGGACGTAGTCATCGTGACGTCTCTCATTGGTTTGTGGACTACGGTTTTGAAGCCTCGAGGCAGCATTTTGGTTGTCGCCATCTTGGTTTTGTGTAACCAGACGTGAACTATTTTCTATTGACGTCTATAGGACCAGAGGTTGCATTGAGTTACATTATGATGCAGTCCGGCTCCATTCTGTAAAAATGAATGATCATAAGATTATCATGATGTGTTCAAATGTAATCTGTAAAATTTGTTTTTGGCGAGGAACTTGAGGCGGATCATCAGGGATTCTTAATAAACTATGTGCAGTCGGTAATAAAGGAGTGATCATTTTGTTTTTTGTTTTTTTATCGTGGAATCAAACTGGGTTTAATTTCACTGGTATCGTTATCGACGGCAAAATTTCTGAAATCGTGACATCAGTACTCATGTAAAATACACAAAACTGATCTCGATTTTCCCGTAAATCGTGTATCCGTGTAGCATCCCTTCATCACACACGATGAAAGGTGAGGTTTTAAGGGTCTTTATGGATGTATCGCTGAGATTTTGGGAGAGAAATTTCCACCTTAAGAGACAAAACCAGCCAGAGAAAGCAGTTAAATTACAGTAAATGCTCCCTTTAACATTCCAAGCTCAGGTCAAACATGAGCAGAGGCCTTTAAAGCAGCCATGCGTGTCCTAAATCCCCGTCTACATCCTCACATACAGGATCACCATCCAACCACGTATCATTATGGGCACATTTTAAGCATGGATGATTGCTCCACACACTTAGAGCTCATTACAGTCAAATCACAGCCAGGCGTGACCGAGTGGGGTTCCCACCCCCGTCGGTCCACACCGGGCGACCCCACCTACAGTCTCCAGAGACTCAGACACAATCAGGGATGGAGAGGGAATACAGCAGACAATCTAGTCAGAAGAAGGGCTTGATTAGATGAATGTATGTGTTTGGACTGTGACAGGAAGCGGCTCACCTCTCCGTCAGGCTGTACTTCCTGTTGAGCTTGGTCGTTTCCTGTGGCCAGGCGGGATACATCTGTGGAAGACATTTAAAGGCGGTTAATAACAGCAAAGGAATGAAGGAAGGGATCAATCTGGTGCTAAGTGTTGGTCAGCACTCATCGCTGCTGGAGGGAAACGGGTGTGTTTCTCCATCCTGTCAGACACTACGGTGGTGAGGAGGCTAATGAGGGTGGAGCTACTTTCAGATGTTTTCAACCCTTGTCACGTTTCAACATTTCACCTGCGACTAATGATGATTTTTCTTATCAATAAATCAACCAGCTATGCTGTTGGTTACTCATACAGTCCAATGGATAACTGGAATTAAAACGTCTACGGAGGCAAACGTTGGCCGTTATTTAGACAAGTAGACATTCAACAGGAAGACCTGCTAAAGAAGCAGGATGTCACCATGCAGTAATAATACTGCTTCAGCCAGAATATGTATGTAGCCTGTTATTTACTTTGATTTGTTTATAAAACTGCACACGTTCTTTCTGGTTACTATCATTTCTGTTAATGTTAATGTTCTGTTAATGGGCCACGACATTTCAGACAAAGACGGTGACGTAGTCTCTGAGATTTCCTGTAGACTGTCAGGTACTATTTTATTTTTTCAATAACAATTGTTGCTTGTAATAAGCAGCATAAAACACAGCAGGCCGAGGTCTACGGACTGTTTGGACGCGTACGCAGTAAAGAGTCGACTTTCGCCTCTTTTGATTGATTGTAGTCGCGACACAGCCCCATTTTAAGTGCTATTTATTCATGTTTGTTTTAAATTGTAATTGTTTTTATTTGTTTGCCTTATATTTGTAATTATTATTTTATGTTTAGTATTATTATTAGCTATTTTAATTAATATTTTGTTATTTATTTTCTTTATATTTGTAAATATGTTTATCATAATTATTACTAGTAGTATTAGCTATTTAATTAATTTTGTTTTACATTGTCATTTTTCATTTTCTTTAAATTTGTCAATTATTAGAATACAGATGTTTTTATTATTATTATTATCATTATTATTATTAGCTCCTTAAATTAGTATGTTGCTTTACATTATCATTTTTATTTATTTATTACTGTTTCATATAGGTTTATTATTATTATTAATCTTATTATACTGGAGCATGAAAGCAAACTGAATGAATGAACCTGAATTTCTTATTTGATATAAAATGGTAACTGTGTGAGTGTGCATTGGTATTGTCGTATTGTAACATGTATGCATCCTGCACCTCTGTTCCCGTTAAAGATACTGGACGTCGTCAGTGGCAGAAACAGCAAACAAGAATACGTTGCAGGATTTTTCGCCGTGGCATCAAACCAACAACCTCTGATTTGAGAAGGATCCCAGCGTGGAGGGAGTCAGGGGGTTCAAGGCTGCCCTGAGGCCGCAGGGTGGCAAAAAACACCCGAAAACAACCAAACATGTTGTTCACAGGAGTGTTAAAGTTCGAGGGGCTGCACCCCGCCCCCTGCCGAGAGTCAATTTGTGGTACGAGATGTAACCCAACGCCGCTATTATCGCTGACACAAGTGTCTGCCGCTGTTGCCCAATCCCCCTCAGTTCCATGAGCTGTTTGAATGCTCAACGAGAATTTCAGGCTTTTGACCACATGCAGGATTCGGCTTCAAACCAGCCGTTCAACCGCAGAGGACTTGGACCGAGTGGCCGCTTACGGCTCCAACATCCCGGTGTGGCCACTCGATCCCCTTTCTGGTGCTGGGTTTAAAGAGTTTTCAGTCTCCAGTGGTCATTTCAGCTTCAGTCCAAACCCACAGTCTGATTTCACTGAGCTGCAGAGTTTATCTTTGACTCTGAGAGGCGTTACTCGCTTTCAGTGCTGCATGCTGGGATGCAGGCTGTTTTTCAGCTTAGCAAACTCGCTGCTGTAGATCTGTTTGGCTTGTAAACACTTGTTAATGGATGCAATTAGAACTGCTAATGTGCTTATATCTCCACAGGACTGATGCCTTGGAAAATCATGTTTTCAGGTCTTAAAAATGTTCCTTCAGGATAGAAATGAATTTACCAGTAATGTTGATGACAATGTCTTGGTTGCAAGACATCCAGGCCAGTGTTTAAAGGGATAGTTCAGGTGTTTTAAAGTATATTACCTACAGTAGATGACGGTTAGCACATTTCGCTGAATTCACACTATAACCAATCGAGGCAGCGGTAGACCAGCAAGTCCTGTGTTCTGCAAGGTAAAATTACTGTTTTTTCAATGGAGTCTGGTGGCCCATCGGAAACCGTGCTGACCGTCATCTACTGTAGGTAATACACTGACTATGAAGTACCACATTCAAACCCTCTTCAAAACACCCAGACTATCCCTTTAACAGTTAAAAATTAAGCTATTTTACCCAAAATGAGTGCTAGTAAACATTAAACATAAAGATAAATCATTTCAAAGCCAAAGTTCAGACCAGAACCACAATGTCCCATAAAATTTGATTTCACCTGATTTAGTCAGCACATACATTTCTCTGAGTCACTGGGTGATCAATAGGAACACCTACAGCATGCTCTTCATTCTTCTCTCAGTGAAAGTATTTCAAGCCCAACTGACCAACACTTCAACTCACTCCAGATCACTATCATCCACTCTATCACCCCACATTTCACTCTTGTTTTGTCTATAAACCAGACAGTCTAGTTTATAATCCAGATCCCAGGACTGCAGACTCTCCAGAGAGCTAACCTGGCAGCCCTCGACTCCCTTATAAAGCCAGTATGTCTTTCATCAATGGTGGACTCATGGTTTGATGCAGTTTTGAGTGAGAGCGTCACTCTTACCTCTGTAGGCGTGTAGCTCCTCGCCGTGCATCCCTGGTGAGGAGGTCGCTGGTTCTCCGGGTGCTGAGAAGGGGCGCTGACAGGATAAAAAGCCGAACACGGGACCTGATTCCGGGCCTGGCTGTGGGAGAATGACTGGAAGTTCTGTTGGAAGTCTTGGTTTCTTTCTTCGATGTCGTAAAATTCCTGATGTGAGGTGAGCTGAGCATCGTCCTCCCTTTCCTTCTGTCTTTCTCTCTCAAGCTCCTTCTCTCTTTCTTTTTTGAGGCGTTCATTCTCTCTGGCTCTCTCCATCTCTTTTTCCCTTTCCAACTCAAGCTCGCGTTCTCTTTCCCTCTCCCACTGCCTCACTCTCTCCTCTCGTTCCCTCTCCCGCTGAATGTCCCTCAGCCTTGCCCTCTCCATTTCTAATTCCCTCTCCTGTCTCTCCCTTTCTCTCAGCCTCTCCTCCCTCTCTCTCGCTTGTTCCCTCTCCTTCTCTTTCTGTCTCTCTCTGCTTGTACTCACAGACATCCTCCTGGCTTCCACCATGTTTGGAAGCAGGGCGCTTTCCTGCTGAAGCCCCCCTGGTAGGAGTATCTCCTTTGGGTTGGGTACTGACTGAGTTCCCCTCCCTGGAGCTCCTGATGATGGAGGGGTTTCTTCTGCCTGCGACTCGACAGATTTGAGACGTTTGGCCCGGACATACCCTTGCTTGTCTCCTCAAAAAACTTCATTCTATCTGCAAACGGAAGGATATCGGACTCCTCCATCCGAGAGGAGGAAGAGGACCGACTCCTTGAGGAAGTGGATGAGGAGGTGAAGGCACAAACACCATGCCTTGACCCTGTGACACCCAACACCTTCTCACCCAAGACTCCACACCACTGGTCTGGTTCTGGTTGGAGTTTATGCTCGGGAGTCCAACGCCAGCGCCGGGCCTTGCCAGCAGGAGCTGGTTCCTCCACGACTCGGACGCTGACACCAAAACTGGGCACTCCTGGGTCTAGAATGTGGACAGACCTGGATAGGTTGTTATTTTGAGTGCAGCTTGTTGACTGTAAGGCATCATGGTTTGATTCACTTGAGGTGTTTGCTTTCTCGACTGGTGAGGCATCTTGGGGACTAACAGGTGAAGCAAATGCAACTTTGGTATTCCTCTCCCGGGCAGGAAGCTCTGGATCCGTTCCCTCCTCATTGAGGTCTGGACCTTCTTCCTCCTGGACAGTTTCTCCACTACAGAGCAACCCTCCTGGGCCCCGGCTCCTCTGAAGCTGCGCCTTTTTCCTCTGAATCTCATTGCGGAGATTGGTAGCAAATCGCTCGCTACGACGGCGGTTCCGACGATGGTTCCTGGACGCATTTGACTTCTTCATGTCTGTCTCTCTTGCTACACAATCCTCACTTTCACCTCTTCCTCTATCCATTGATCTCTGCTCCTCCAGTAATGTATCCACACTTGCAGCAGCACTAAGAGGCTCAAAATCTCTCTCTAGTATCTGATCAGAGCTCAACCTTCCCTGGGTTGACGATCCAATAGGGTCCCCTGGAACGCTCACAGAGCGGCCCCAAGAGTGGTGATGCTCAACTGGCGGAAGGGACCCGCCATTTAAACCCATCCCTTCCCGCCTCTCACTTGAATCTCCATCGTCATCATCCCCTTCCAAGAACACAGATCCAGGGGTTGAGCAACGGCTGCCTCCCCATTTGTTTGACGGTGCGTGGAGGTGGTGGTGAGAAGCATCTTGGTCTTCCCTTGTGGGCTGGACTGATGAATGGGACAACTGGTCACTACAAGAGGACAAGGTGGGGTCCAAAGTGTTCGATGGATTGTGAGGGTCCAGTGAGGAGTCATCAGTGTTAAACTGCAATAACTGAAGTTGTGTAGCGAGGAGCTTATCAGGGGCACTGTGCCGGTGCAGCCCCGTAGAGGAGTGCTTAGACTGGGAGCGCACAATACAAGACTCAACTTGAACCTCCATGGAAGATTCTGCAGGTAAGGAGCCAGGACAAGAGGAAGTGACCGGAACTAGGGAGGTTGTCACTGGGTCAGAGAGGTGATCTGAGGTGGTCTCTGATTTTTTATTAGCGCTAGCTTCACATCTAATACGTCTTCTGTCCTCAGTCTGTCTTGGGATATAGTCTAAGGTATCCTCTTTGAAATTTCCAGTTTTGTCACCTTCTTCTGGTGTAGGGAAGCCGTTATGAATTCCTGATTCAACATTCAGAGAAGACTTCTTTTCATCATGGTAAAAAGAAACACTGGAAATATCAACTGGAGCAGAGACACAACGTTTGTTGGCGACATTAGGGCGACTCCGGGTTGCCCTAAAACTGTCCTTCCTAGCAGGAGGCTGAGGAGGGTTCGTCTTCCTCTCAGCTCCACTTTCCCCATTTATTATGATCTCAAAGTCTCCTCCTCTACGCTCCTCCTCATAACAGCAGGAAGAAGGCCTCTCTTTTACCTCAACAGGCCTCGGTCTTGGCCTGGTCAGGGACCTGGACTTGAGTACAATAAGCTGCACCTCATCCGGGGCCTCACCAGATGAGTTGCACAGGGTCGAGGTGTCACCACCAGGGTAGCCTCGAGAAGCTGGCCCCAGGCTCTGGAGGAGGTTATCCATGGAGCAGGCGTCACCGGGCCTCAGCGGCACCGTCGTGTAATCAGACGTGTTTGAGCTGGCGGAGAATGAGCTGTAGGCAGAGTCTCTCTTGTTGTTGAAGAGGGTGGGGTCGACAGGAGAATTCTGGGAGTCGGAGTACGGCTGCGTGGTGGGCGTCGGCGTGTCCAAGCTCTCCATGGAGCCCAGGGAGCTGCTTCGGTCAGTGGAGGAGTAAGGTCTGGACAGCTGACCCCACTGCAAGGACAAATCACTGCAGAGACACAGAGACAAGGACGTCAACTTAAGTGTTTCAAAAACAGACACTGATTATCTTCAGACAAAACAAGCGTCACCCTGGTCTCTGGGAACTAGAAATGTGCCCATTCGTCATTGTTCTCTGACATTTTACAGTCTATTAATTGAAAAATCTGAAGCCCTTTCAGAAACCGCATACAATAAGTCATGTTTATTTTTCAAGTGGCAAGTGGCCACTCCCCCCTGAGACAAATACAGTATATCATTCAGGAGCACAACTTTTGAACTGTACAGCTGGGGAATCTGTTTTCTATCAGTCCTGAGCCAAAGATCCACGGCAGCCCCATGTGTTTTCAAAGACCGTCAGAGGAAGCCTCTTAAGGCGGAGAGGGATTTCCTCCTCATCAATTTCCCCTGCCCTAGAGTCAGAAGTCTCCAAGTCACCCCCTTGATTCCTCTCTTCCTCTGTCATTCCCTTCTTCCTCTTGTGGATTCTTCCCGTCTCATCTCCTGACATCAAACATGGATTCAATTTAAAATGATAACTACTTTTGGAAACCTACTTATTTAAATTTGGATGCCATCACAACATGAGAAATTCGTTTCACTGGATAGTCGGTCAGTTAAGCTTTTAATTACATGACAGGATGTTTACAGAAGAGCCTGCCCATGCTTTAGTCAGTGTTAACCAGTATTTCGTTTTTATACCCTGAAATCACAGATTTGATCCAGAGGGCGTAGTTATTTTTAAGACCCTGACGCATCATCAGACAGTTTGGGGGTCGTCGGTTAGAGTCCGTCGGCCTAGTTTTTTATGGTGTCCCGCACCGTTGGCTCTAGTCTGCCCTTGTTGGAGGTTTTTCAGCCTATTCAACATGTTAAATCAGTGACAGCGTCAGTCAGTGAGAGACCTCACTCAGATTGGTGGTTCAGCTTTAACGAATCAGTGCAGAAGAGAAACAGAAGTAAAGCACAGCAGGCTCTTCTCGTTGTTTATCTTCATCTGATCGTTCCAGTAGGACATGAACATCTGGACTGAAGGTAAGCGGTGAGTGAGAGTGGTGTCGGCTTTGTTTCATGTAACAACGGCATGTATATCCTCGGCCTCCTGAGTTCCCTTTTTGAATACAGACTACCGCCACCTGCTGGTGTGGAGAGTTATTTCATCTCATGCCGGCATAGAATATCTGTGGCATAGAATCTGTGGTAACACTGGTGTGTTCGGGTTCACGTTGTCAGCACAAAGCAAAGGTAACGTCAGGTGACACAAGAGGCAGCCCTTCAACGCCGCAAGATCTCTGCTGGTGTTGGTGTGTCTCCATCTTTGGACGCTTGATTCACCTTCCCTTCAAACCTCGAGGGAAGCAGAAGAGGGATACCTCCTCCACAACTGCATACCATGCGACCACAATAGCCATGCAAACTTTTGAAATGTTGCAAAAAAAACAATATACTGTAGACATACAGTATATCTGGGAAGATGTCAGTCTTATGACTTGAATGTGTGCTATGTCAGCATTTATTCTGCCAAACTCATATAACTCATTTAGTGCATCAACTCCCTGACAAAAACAACCTCAAGCGAGCATAAGAACTATTTTGTGCAATAAGTACGTTTTCTGCAGTGATACTTCAAAATATGCAAATAATAAGTGTATGGAAACATGTCCGTGGTCCTCTGCTGCACATCCTCCTCCTCTTTCTGTTCCCTTCTACTTATAACTGTAATAACAGTCCAAAAAAAACATACAAGAACAACATGGAAAAATAGGAATTTCCCAACAATCCCAACTTGTCGGAGAAAACCACATCAGATAAAGTGACGGGGAAAACAGGGAACGGCCGTACGGATGCTCCAGAAGGAAAGGGCACCAGTGTTTTTGTGCTTGGCTGAAATCCAGTCTCTTAAAGGCTGCAACAAAAATGTCAATTCATTTTTATTGTGGTATTTCTTTTTCATATAAAACCCGAGAGCCGTCATTCACCCTTTGTATTTCTTTGCGTACTTGGAGAGACAACAGGGAAAGCTGCCGAGGAGACGGAGGACCAGTATGAGAGGAGAACCAGCAGACTAGCCTCGGGCTGCTCGGTGGTATTTATGGTTCACAGATCCACGCAGAGATCTGGAAACAACGGCTTTTGTTGTAAACCATTTTACCACAACTTAATCTTGTAAAAATATCATTATGTGCTCACGTAGTCAAATATTTTGGTGGTCTGCAGAATCTGCATGGGGCATTTGTCTTTTATTTTTACTCTCACCATTCGGCACAAGGTTAATAAAATCCATAACATTTATTTTAGGACTGGTTTGGCACGTTTTAGCCCATTTATTACAAATCATGTATGTGTTATTTTCACTATTTTGCAAGTGATGCCTCTGTGTTTAAGAGAAGAATGTGGTTGTCTTTATTTCTGCACAATATGAGAATCAATTAGCCGGCTGTTAAAACCTTCTAATCTCTGTGATTGTTAAATCTATGAAGTCAGTTTTAACAATGCTGATTATACTTTCCTTAAGAAGAACAGCCGCAATATCCTAAACCAGTACAACTAAAATATGTACATATAATAACAGATTATTATTAGATCATTAAAAAATATATATTAAAAAAATAAGGGAACAAATAATGAATAACAGAAAAAATATATACAATACAAAATTAAATTAAATTAAAATAAATTGACACACAATGGAGACTTTTTTCATCTATCTGCACTTAAACTGTAACACTGACAGACAGTAATGAAGGATGTTCACTGTCAAACTGGCTAAAACCGTCGACACAAAGTCCAAATGGTTTTCATTTGTAATGGGATTAACTGCAGATTTGCAGGAGAAACTGAACCTGTGAAGTAAATCATCTGTTAGCTGATCTTGTTGTGTTGTCTGGTTTTACAACAACATTCATTTAGTTTACGTGGTGCTCACACTGAAACCCAGAAAAACCCAGAACCAGATGGGCTTCGTCACTCACAGATTAAGTGTCTTCTTGATTATGTCGAGCAAACAAACGTAAAAAGCCTTCATCAGCTTAAACAATCAAAACCTAGAGCTAGTTTTAAATACTGAGACGAGACACCAGTCAGGGAAGATAAGCTGAGGAGGAGCAGCAAAACAGTCAGAAATAACCAGTAATACCATAAAAAAAAACATCTAGAAAGCCCAAAAATGGTAACACACCAAACCCAACAGCACTTCATAAACATTTAAAAGGCCCAAATAAATACAACCTGTGCTCCAAACTGTACATCATAATGTCATAAATCAGGGGGTTTAGTTGAGTCTGATGTCCAGTGGACAATAAAACCACTGCACGGTAACCTAGAAATAACACCTCCACATGTAAAATGACAAATTCAGCCCAAAATACAAATACAAGAGCATTTAATTACAAAATTGGAATTAATTATTTATTCTGATTTTAAAATATCTCAATTCCCATAAAGTCATAAATGTGGCAAAATATCTCAAAATGGAGCCTTGAAAAATGAAAATCTCAGTTTTCACATTAAACATACAGATTTGAGTCATATCTTTTAAGTTTAAGTCAAAAGTTTAACTTAATTCTGTTAATTATGACATTCTATGATAACTAATAATACATTGTCTTATTAATATCTCATCATTTTGGCTCCCTATGACTTATTTTAACTTGAATTTAGACATAACTACCATTGAAAGTCATAAATGTGACAACGTACCCTTGTCATAAATGCTCAGTGGCCGCTCAGATAATAACAGAGCTGCCATGTGCAGCCTACTGTGTACTGTAATGGGAATTTCAGGGGCTCAGTTCAGACATGTTTCAGTGGTTTATAACGATATATTCAGAGAAAAGTTCATTATCTTCATGAGAAAATCGTCTTTAAAGGAAGTGAGCAATGCCTGAATAGATCTGACCCGGGTGACGGAGGCAGGAAATGAGAGGAGAGCTGGACAATCAGACGGCGAACACGTGAGCGCTGACGCAGATAAACCAGCGCAGATACTGTACATGACGGGATGTGAGAGTTTACAGACAATTAACACAGATATTGTATCAGCTAATAGCTCTAAAGCTGCTGCATTTCATCCTCAAACTCCTAATTTTATTTTAATATGTCCATAAAAACACGCACAGAGGTGCAGGCGGTACAAAATGTCCCTCTGCTTCTACAAACACAGTTCATTGAATGTCTTCCTCTCTTTGTCACATGCCATTGTCCAGAGTTATGCTGGGAGCTGCCTCCTCTTCAGATGATGTGTGTGTTGGACGAACTGTGGGAATAACACACACACACACACACACACACACACACACACACACACACACACACACACTGCTATCTAATCCACATGGGGCTATTAAATCTAATAGTGCTCCATTAAATCACTGATTGTTATCAACAGGTCAACGCTGGCATATCTCAGCATGAAACACAGTCCGTGTGCAGACTGAGGTAACTTCCTCTTTCCCTTAAAGGACAACAGCTGAGATCATCCTCTAATACTACTGCACTGACATCAGGTCGATTGTTTGATTCCACTTACAGCTGAAACGATCAATGGTGTAACTATTTAAATAATCAATTAATCACTCAGGTCTGGTTTGAGTTTCAGTTAGTTGGTCTAATAATAAATCTGACGACTTTGGGCTGTAGGAAACTGTGTGTGTGTGTGTGTGTGTGGGGGGGGGGGGGGTCAGAACCATACAAATGAAAAATTATAATAATAATAATTTCATAAGAATAAACAGTACATACGCACATATGTCAGCAAACAAACAACAAACAGACTCAAATTCAGCTGACTGGAAACGCCGGTCTATAAAAGTGTGTTTTAATGCTGGAAAGATCAATATATGAGCAATAAATAAACGCTGTGCGAGCCACATAAGGTCTGGTGTGACCAGGAGCATATGGTGGCTAATGGTGGTTAGCCAGCTTTAAAGGGCCAGTCCACCCGTCAATGAGGTTATAAATAATGTATGAATACTGGAGACTAGCCGAGTCAAAGTTAGCAGAACTGGGTTGGTCCAGTTTTCTAAAACTGGGACGCTACAGGATGATATAAAAACCTGAGAAAACCTAAAATAGTAAAACTAGATTATTAAGCTGGTTAGCTGACGTCATTATGTCTCTGTTAGATAGCTTTTATCTCCTCTAATCTGCACAAGTTACAAACTTTAAACAGACAAAACAAAAAGTCCAGCTCGATGCTTTTCAAGACCACACCGTGTGGTTTCACGTGTGTTAAAATTGTGTTTGTAATGTATTTGCTGTATTGCTTTTATTTTTTGTTATTTCCCATGAGGAGTGAAAACGCAGCAGTAAATGTCTGTATGTACCTGTGGAGACTAAAACCCCGTCAGATCCCTGAAATGCAGCTACAGCTTTATTGTTATGGATCTCCAGACGCCTTTATCAGAGCTGGAAAACCTCCACAATGACCACTAGCTACGGCTGCTACATGACTAACGACAACACAAAAACGGTCAAAAATATACATATTTGAAAGAAAAATTAATTTCATCACATCACACAAAGATTTCACAACTAAACTGTCTGAAGTGAAATCCTCCACCTGGCCGCCCAGAGAGAGCAGCTCTGATTGGTTATCACTCTGGAATGTTTAAATAGAGGCCTGAAATAGACCAATGGGCTTCCTGTGTGGGCGGTGTTGTCATCAGTCTAACATGGTGATGTCACCCGTTTCCTGGCGACCAGAATCCCCCCGACGGTGACTTACAGCCGACGGCTCTGACTCAGAGCTACAGCGTGACTCACTGAGGTGAAACCTGCACATAAAGCAAGTTTGTCTTGTCCCTTAAACTGAAACAACTTCAACAGCTGCAGTGAGGACGAGGACCAGAAGACGAGGACGAATTAAGATAAGATAAGATATTCCTTCATTAGTCCCACAGTGAGGAAATCAGTGGACGTAACCACAGCCGCATTTAGAAGGTACAGAAGAAGCGTCCAATCACAGGAGTTATAGAGGGAGTTAATGATGTATAAGCTTGTGGCTTCCTGACCTCTCCTCACATTTATTCTTTTTATTGTCACTGACTGGATTTTCTGTACTTTTATTTGTGCAAATAAAACAAATAAAATAAAAAAAATTAAATATATAAAAAAATAAAGTCACTTTACATGCAAAGCTTGCAGATTTCTTTAAATAATATAGTTAGTGCCCTGTCAACCTCTCTTGTGAGGTTTCAACAATAATTTCTTTGACTTTAAATAAAATGGTAACATTTGGAAAATTCACTGGGATATAAGCTTATATTTAAAAACAACAGTAAATGCAGATACACAGCCATGATAGCGTTGATAATGTTTGTAAAGTACAAAATTAAATACACTGTCCATAATTAATCGTGATTAATCGGAAATGAATCACACTTTCTAGCTGTTCTAAATGCACCTTAAAGGGAGATTTATCAGGTATTCAATACTCTTGGAGGTGGGTAAATATGCTGCTTCATGTAAATATGTATATATTTATTATAGTAAATCAATAACAACACTAATCAATACCAGGTATTGACCAGAAACCCTCCCAGGTTCTGACTTTAGCATCAACAATCTGCTCCAATCAGAACATGGCAAACTGCAGCCCAACAGGCAACAACAGCTGTCAGTGTGTCAGAGTGCTGACTTGACTAGGACTTGATCCAGACTGACTGGGACTATCAGAAAGTGGGCATGTCTGTAAAGGGGAGACTGGTGGGGACCCAGAGAACCCATTTACATCCACACATCTGGAGGTCAGAGGTCACGGTTGGTCTTTGGTTGGTACTGATGGATTCATCAGGGTTTCTAGTTTCATATGATACCAGCAGCTTCATGCTAGCTTTAAAACTGAGCTGCTACACCCTCCAGAAGATCAATAATGCAAGAAACTAGTAGACAGACGGACGGACGGACGGACGGACGGACAGACAGACAGACAGACAGACAGACAGACAGACAGACAGACAGACAGACAGATAGATAGATAGATAGATAGATAGATAGATAGGTACCTGTTGTCGGTTGTGTGCCAGGGTAGTGTGTAGGAGCCGGGGTGGAGCTGCATGGCAGACAGAGGTGGAGGAGGAGGGAGAGGAGGGGAGTCGGCAGGGGGGAGGCAGGGCGGAGGGGGAGGAGGAGGAGGAGGAGGAGGGTGGGGCAGGTCCGTTAGCTTTGCCAGGTGCCAGGAGTGAGGCCTGATGAGAGGGACGCTGCGCCTGTGGAGACGAGACGGAGAAACTGAGGTGAGGACGGACGACAGCAGCACCTGAAGTTCCCTTTACATCCCATAATAATCAGAAATGCTTTCACAAAACGATCACTCGTTAGAAACTTGCTTTTGTAACGTACTGACACAGTGAGATTTTAGATACATAATCATTAGTAATGTGAATATAATGAGTATTTACAACATCACTTTACTGTTATACAGCCATGAAAACCACGATTCAAGACCTGGGACAAAGTCTCGTCTCATATCACAGTATCACCCCCTCCACGAGGAGCTGTGCAGCTCCTTCAGTCGCTCATCATCCCACCGCCGTGCACAACCCAACGCCATCGCACTTTACAACAACAGCATGGAAACCGCAGACCGTCGTCAGGCTGAAGCCACACTCAGCATATTCATTATATTACACTATACTAAAACTGATATATTATATGAATAGAACTGCTATATTATACTATACCATACATATTATATCACCATATTATTAGAGCTTATATTATGTTACACTATTATACCATATTCAGTGTTATACACACTGCATATTATTTGCACTGCACTTTATTTTTTTACCTATTCTTACTTTTTGCTGTAACATCCAAACATCCCCCTGGAGATCCATGAAGTACTATCTTATCTTATCTTATCTTATCTATAATACGCTGCTCATAATATAGGGAACACTGATGATCCAGGTCAGTTAAACTTCATATCAATCTGTCCTTTTAGGTGAATGTGAATCACTGAATCAATGAAAGTGACAGCAGGTGTGATGGAGAGACGACAGCGGGACAACAGAGGGAATGGTTATACAGCGTTTACATGTGCTGACTCATCTGATCCTTCCTGACTGAGTCCTCTCTAAATGGACAAAGCGTGATGCCGTCCCCTGTACGCTGCCCTTCATGCTAAAAACCTAGTGTGTACTGGAGCTCCATCTATAGTCCACTACTGACTATGTGAGTGTGAAACAGATAAATGAAGGCTGTCATCCTTTCCTCCGGACCGAGTTCCTTTTAATACACTACGTCACTTTCTCCTTTTCGTAACCTCGTCTTGTTCGACTACGAACCCTTTAACCACAATTCGCAGCAACATGTCGTTTTGTGTCTAACTGCAGTGATTTATCCAGGCGACATGGCTACGATGACATCCTCATCTGCAGCCACAGCTGTAAGTGTCTCTCAGCATCAGGGGTCACATAAAACTTGGACCTACACAGCGGTGGTTCCTCGCCAACCCAGTTCTGTGGAAACAGCTTCCTCCAGAGCTGTTTGGCCTTCTGCTGGGCTGCCATTAAAAACTCATCTACCATGTTCAGTACAGTCTGATCTGAAGCCAGACATTCCAGCGTATCCCAAGATGTTCACTAATTCCCTTATACAGACTTCCGACCCCATAAGTGAGCCAGATTCAATTCAACCCCCTGCAGACAGAAAGACAGAAATCAGAGCCAGAAACGACTCAGCCAGCTATAAATGTGTCTGAATGAACATTTCATGGCTATCTTTCAGACTAATACGAGTTAGGAAAACGGCTGCTGGACAGAAATTACGTACAGAGCAGGAAAACAATGAAGGCTGCTGACTTGACATTACTCAAAGCTGACTTAAACCGACTTGGGACTTGTCTTAGGCCTGATTCAGTTGAGTTTTAGCAAGAGTCAAACTTGATTTGGACTTGTCTCGATGACTTGAGACTTTATCTGAGTTGTTTTATGTGACTTAAGACTTGACTTGGACTTGTCTTGATTAACTTGAAATCTACCAAGACTCGTACTTGACTTGAACTTGTTTTCACTCATGTGAGACTTGACTTGGACTTGTCTCAATGACTTAAGACTTTATTAGAGCTGTTTTACCTGGCTTAAAACTTGACTTGAACTTTTCTCAATTACATTGACACCTAACGAGTCTCGTACCTGATTTGAACTTGTTTTGACTAACTTGAGACTTGACTCTGACACGTCTCGATGACTTAAGACTTTATTACAGTGGTTTTACTTGACTTGGACTTGTCTTGATTGAGTTGAACCCTACCAAGACGCGTACCTGACTTGAACTTGTTTTGGCTGACTTAAATTTGACTTGGACTTGTCTTGATTGACTTGACCCATAACAATACTTGTACTTGACTTGGATTTTGCTCAACTAACTCGACTGAGAATTGGCTCGTCTATATCTATTTAGATGATATTTAACAAGATTTGAACTTAGACTTGTCTCATTAATTTGACACTTGACCACTGCCAAACCAGACTTGGACTTGTCTTGATTTAGTTGAGATTGAAGATGATATTAAATTGTCTGGGACTTGACGAGTCGTCCTGATTGACATAAGACTTGAAGACCCATTTGAGTTCAACTTAAGATCAAAGCTAAGTTCCAATAGTCTCAACTGACTAGACATGGACTTGTCTCTGTTGACATGGACTTGAAACACCTCTGGGTTTCATAAAGAGGTCAGATTCCCGCCGAGTCTGAGTCCCCTGAAACTGTTTTGGTTCAGATTCTCAAACTAAAAGAACAAAAATGTAAAACGAGACTATTTCTGGTATTTCGGAGGAACATTTGGAGGTCCAGGTCTGGGAGAGGAATGTGGATCCTGGCACCACGAGGGAAAGGAAAAGGACCATTTCGGAGTATTATTGTTTATGATAAAGCCGTGGCGGGGGAACCATTTCCAAAATCAACAGTCTTGTTTCCTGGTTCTCGCTGCTTTAGATGGATTTCTATCTGAGTCCACTGATTGTTCAACTCCGCTGACAATGTCCTTAAATTATCCCCTGAGAAAGTTTATGTAGAGCCTGTGAGTGTTTCTTTATGTGCGTATAGATCTGTATGTGCATGAATCCATGTGGGAACTGTCCAAACTCCACCAGACAAAACAGCATTATCGAACCCAGCGCCTCCTCTCTTCTCCAAGTTTAGCTTTGGGAGATTGATGGCCGTGAATATCAAAACAAACACTGTTAGATGGAGATGGAGAACGTCCGATAAAGACAAATGTGCAACCCAAGAATGTGATATAGAAAGCTACTGTACTGCTCTGCAGTCATGCAGGAGCGAACAGGAGAGTTCTTCCAAAACCACAAAACCAATCGCTGTTTTTCCAAAAATGCTCCGAGCAGTGCTTGAGGGGGGTCAGCCATCGTCCAGCCCACAAGTCTGGGGAAAGGATCTGCCTCTTCGGCATGGAAGCAGCGCTGTCTTTTCTATGAATAAGTAGTTTTTACTATGTTGTATACAGTTAGCAGTTTTTACTACTAGTATACTATACTAGTTTAGTGGCCCGTTGACACTTGTTTTACCAGAAGTTCTCTATATGATAAAAAAATCTGGCCTCATGCTTTTAGTCAACCCAGTAAGCATGTACTGATGATTTGCAGACACAAGACGTCCAAGTGTGAAATTTTTGTTCAACAATGCTTCAATAGCCATGTCTCCGTTCACATATTTATGAACATATTGAAAAGCTGCATGGAAACTACCGTTGGGAGATACTGAGAAAACCAAATATCACAAAATCTTTCACCAAATACCTCAATATCAGTACTGCAAAAAAATATTGTAGGGTTGACCACTGGTGTATGTGTGTGTATGTATGTATGTATGCAGCCTTTAAAACCAGGAAAAGACAATAGATATGCCACATTACATTACCCAAAATCTAAGACAATATCTAGACTCATAACACCCGGATTATCAGCATAATCTGGGGTGTTCGGTAGCCCCCCCATGTACTGAGGCTGAGTCCTTACTGCAGCAGCCAGGGTTCGAATCTGACTTGTGGCCCTTTATTTTTGCAAATTTCCCCACTGTGGGACTAATAAAGGAATATCTGATAATATCAATAATTTGTCCAATCCTAATGGAAACAGCAAATTCAATCAAATTCCCTGAAGTGCCCAAAAATGTTTTTATGCTTGCTTGAGCTAGTTTTTGTCTTTGTTGAAGAAGAGTTAATGTGCTTATTGGAAATTGTTGAATTGTCAAATTAATTCTGACGTAGTAGAAAAGCCAAAAAGCCGTTCGGCTGTTTCAGCTGTCGGCATCTACATGGTCACCACGGAGTCCAGGACAAGTCAGTCAGGTCTCCAAACTATGTCAAAACTCACGCGAGAAGCGATACAAGAAATCAAGCAAGATCCCACTCTAGTTCTTTCCTCCAAAAACTGGATGTCCGCAAGAAGCTAGCGATCCAAGCCAAGGAAGTCACGAAGAAAATGCAGGATAGAACGGTTGAGGTGACGCAGGGTAGCCAGATATTTAACCTGCTAGATATCTCTCGGGCGTTAGCGACACATCGCATCTCTCAAATCGCAACTTTGATAATTGACACATGACGACATGAGCAAGTGCCAATCTGCCCCTGATCCGGGGCTTTGGTCGGCAATCTCCAAAAACCTTTGTCGAAAGGAGAACTCTGCGCTGCTCCTCAACTGGACGGCTGGGGTCGAACCATAAATACAGACAAACATCCAACATGGACGCAGGTCTGTATCATGGAGGTGAAGTTATCTTGAGGACTTAAGACATAAAATGTGCTACTTTCTTGGGGAGTAAAGTGTTAAAAAAAGGTTTCCAAAGTCTTTGTCAAGGGTGTATTCAGTGACCGCTACAGAGGCTCCATAAAGTCTGTATCCCTTTCATTTATAGGACACAGGAAACACACAAAAGTACCAAGACCACTATCGAGTGTACAAGTTGTTAGTCTCCCGCTTCCCTGTTTCTGACCGTGTCATCCAGTTGACTACTTGTCTCAGCCAGGAAAAAACACGCAAATAGGAATCACATGAATCACGTTTTTCTAAAGAATTCGCTGGTGTACGAGAGGTAACGCCGTGTCCTGTACGTGGAGATAATGCGCTGTTGTGGTGTTGTCGTGACCGCGAAACAACCAGAAAATCCAATCAGGTTTGCAAGCTTCTATTTATAACTATATTCTCAGGGTTATACACAAAAAAGACACTGCAGTGGCGGTTCCCACATGTAATAACACAACAGAAGAGGCAAAATCAGCAGCAGCCAAAGGCTGAGATATTATAAATCCTCCGTCCTGCAGCTCTGAATGAGCCTCTATGAAAAGATCTGCTGGAATGTCCCACTTAATGGTCAGAAACTGCAACAGCTGACTGATACCACAAAAGGTCAACGTGCATAATCTGAGTCACACACAGGCTCAATACAGTACAGAAGGAATGCCAGACAGGCGGCCAGACAAACAGATCTGGACTCTACAGTCAGTCGCAGATAAGGACAGAAACAGTGGCAAAGCGTGACTTCCAGAGGAGGGGAAGGACTCCAACGAGACAGGGTTGATTAAAATACTGGACGTGAGAAGAGGAAAAGATTGATGTTGTGAAGGCGTCATGTGCTGGACAGGCGTCATGTGCTGTCCTGAAGCGTGGCGACTGATAAAGACCCCTTTCCTCATATTTGTAAGAAAATAAAGCTCCACAAATTGAAGATATCACTCGTAAACTGACGTAAACACCTACCAGACTCTGCAGGCTGAAGCATCCACTGTCAAACTGATCCCAGTTCAGGACCCAGCATCCCTGATACCCAGAGTTCAAGTTCAAAGAGTCGAGCATCTAAGACAGCAACTTCTCTAAATCCTCCTCGCAAGTTTCCCGAGAAGAATCGAGCACTTGTCAAGCCGGCTG
The DNA here is from genome assembly GCA_947000775.1 of Pterois miles. Taxonomy (NCBI): domain Eukaryota; kingdom Metazoa; phylum Chordata; class Actinopteri; order Perciformes; family Scorpaenidae; genus Pterois; species Pterois miles. The sequence continues at coordinate 3,420,454 of CAMQGK010000478.1, read as the reverse complement.
AGGCCAGGCGAGAGAAGCAGGTTGTGTCGACGACATCGAGACTCGACAGAAAGAGTCGACGAGCTGACGTCCATCTGAAGAAGTAGAGTAGCTAGTAGAGGGAAACGCCAGGCGACGATGCTCACATCCCCTCTCCCTCCTCTTCCTCTCTCCCTCTCTCGTCTCACTGGAAGACAAAACATGGCTATATCTCCCTCCTGCACTCTGCATTTCTCTCTCTCTCTCCCACCCTCTCTCTCTCCCTGCCTCTCTCGCCCCCTCTCCGGCAGGATGTGTGACTCAGTGAGAGAGGAAGTATTGTGGTGGACAGATAAAGTGGTGGACGGCTGCTAAAATAATACCCAGAGTTCTACGCTGTTATTGTTTGACGGAGGGAAAAATGCAGAGGTACTTCCTCCTTGTGTGTTTGCAGAGCATGAAAAAGAGATGGAGAGAGCAAAGAAAGCAGAGTGCTGGACAGACAAGGGGGGCTTTCTCAGTTCGACCGAAAGAGACGAGAAAAACAAAATGTGGTGAAAGAAGAGGGATGTAGGAGATGATGGGAGGTCTGCAGGACAATACACGAGTCTGAGGAATCAGTAGAAACAATGAGGAGGTGGAGGTCATGGATGAGCCTCCTTATCGCTGCCTTTCTTTCAGCATACAAGAATATTATTATCTTATATATATATAATATATTATTTTGCTATAGAGTGGTGCAAGGATGACTTTTATTTTGTAGGCCAACCAGGACATTAAGCAGGGAGCCGGTTTGTGATGCGTTCAAGTCCAACTTTTTGGCCTTCATCGCCACTTGTTCTTTGGTGTCGGCTTATATACATACATATATATATATATATATATATATATGTATATACATACATATATATATACATATAGTATATTATTATTTTCTATTTTTTGAAGGGCAACCAGCGCTCCCCTAAAAAAAGCACACATATTGGGTATGCAGAAGAAGAAGAAGAAGATATTCCTTTATTAGTCCCACGAGGGGAAATTCAATTTTTTCACTCTGTTGTTAACTTATACACGGTACATGCAGACCTGAACACACACATGCACAAACATGCAACAATGGAGAGATGTCAGAGTGATGGGGCTGCTCCTGACAAGCGCCCCGAGCAGTTGGGGGTTTGGTGCCTTGCTCAGGGGCACCTCGGCAGTGCCCAAGAGGTAAACTGGCACCTCTCCAGCTACCAGTTCACACTCAGTTCTTGGTCCATGTCGGGACTTGAACCGGTGACCCTCCGGTTCCCAAGACAACTCCCTACAGACTGAGCTACTGACGCCCCCAATGCACCCATGCAGTACACATTATGCAATTTTGGATGCAGCCACAGGAAAGAAATTAAACTACAGCTACAACAGTTTTTTGTGCATATTTTCAGACTCTGCCTGCACTCAATCTTTGACGAAAACATGAGCAGTAAATACACATTTAACAGCCAAGCATTTAGTCTTGGAAACCCAGCATCCCCGATAATGGTAATGTTAAGTTAAATGTTAAATGTAAGTGTTAATGTTCAGTTAAACATTAAATGTAAGTGTTAATGTTAAGTTAAATGTTATATATAAGTGTTAATGTTAAGTTAAGTGTTAAATGCAAGTGTTAATGTTGAGTTAAGTGTTAAGTTGAGTTAATGGAAACATTCCTCCCCTAACCAGTCAGTCCTGTACGGTTCATAGACTCCTGTATATAAAGTCAGTTTATTAATAATCTGCTGATCGGAGGGATTTCCAGCAGAATAAATGCTGATCAATAATAATAAGAGTATCCAGCGCGTTCATGGATTTGGCGTTCCCAGATCGGGGTCGTCGTTTTGAGCAAACATCAGGAGGTGTGAGCGTTTAACCAGTTTAACCAGTTTAACCAGCCGCCGACAGCAGACGCTTAATAACACCAAGCGCTCGGCGGCTTCAAAGGAGGAGGCGTAGATCTCCTTCAGACTGAGGGTTATCCTCCTGAATGAGAGCACATCCCTCACATTCCCTGTCTCCCCTTCAGAGGGGTCAAAGGTTAACCACCAGCACCCACCACCACCACCACCACCACCACCACCCCCACCCCCCCAACCCCACCACCACCCTCAATCGTGTGACAGGAAGAAGCTCACTGACAACACACCAGCATTTCAAAACAAAAGCTGTTTTCTTCACTGTTTTTTAACCTTTTAAGTAAAATTGTGTGTTTTGTCTGAGACGTCCCGGCTGGGCAGAACCATCACGAGGGCCGGTTCCGGTCCGCGGTCCGAATAACGCCCAGGTCTGCTGTGGTCTCACACATGCATGGTTTCTGACATACCAGGAAATCAGTACAGTGAGACTGAGGCTCACACCAGAGGTCGATGGCAGGAAGGGTGAAATCCACTTTAGCATCTGCAGCACAATGTGCTGTTTGTTTCTGCTCAATCTGCTAACGTTATGTGTGTGTGTGTGTGTGTGTGTGTGTGTGTGTGTGTGTGTGTGTGTAATCAGACTACTTCATCCAACTGTCAAGAACATTTTAAGTCAGTTTTAAAAAAAGTTCCCAAAAATGTGAATTTAAATATAGATGCTGTTCCTTCGGTCAACAGAAGCACATGGCTCATTATTCTGCAGGATGACAGCAGTGAGATGGATGGAAGGATTTCATTGGTCAGACGTTTCCCTGTCTGAAGACGGATGATGCTTGATGCTTTCCAACAGTTAGGCTGCACAATGACTAAATGATTATCATGTTTCAGTTAGTTTGGGTCTGGAGCCTCAGCAGCATGGTGCTACTAAACCTGAGAGGATTCACCCTGTTTATTACCTGATGATGTGACACTGTGATTAACGAATCTGTGCTGAAATCAGCAGGAGAGTTAGTAACGTTAGCTGTTAGCAGCTGTTAGCAGCACAGTCCTGTTTGGCTAAATCACGGAGCTACTGACGTTAACGGAGGGGCCACTGCATCACATTATGAAGTGTTCAAACTCTGCTCAGTAAAATGAGTACTGGGAAATTACAGCGTTATCATGATGTGTTCAAATTTAATCTTGTAAAATTAGTTTTTGGCGACAAACTTGAATAAATCCAGTTGTTGGAAGGAGACATTTTCACTGTAATATAAAACAGATACTAGAGCGAATTATGAGCTGTTAAGCATCAGGAAAGTGGAAGCGTCAAAAGAAGCTGAAGTGTCTGTGATAAACGGAGTTGGAAGTGTCATTTGAAACAACAAAATTAGTCAGGGTCAGCTGACGTGTCCGTTACAAGCAAACAAGGACTGGAATAATGGAAATGAGCGTCAGAAAACAACCATGTGAGACGTCTTTTTAAGAAAAACGATTAGCTGTGACGAGTTATCAAAGTGACCACACGTCACCTGCCAAGAGACAAAATGCATTTCGATCACTGAGAGAAACTAAAGACAATGACTATTTATTTTTCATGTTTTATTTAAGATTTTCTTTGCTTTGGTGCTACACAACTCATGAAAATATTTATGTGTTTGTGTGTGTTTTATTTCATTCACCGTGAACTTGAGATGCACCAATCAATCAATCAGCTGCTGATCTGGGGTCAGATTTATCAATTTGTTGGCATAAACATCATCCTGCTGTGTCGGGCCAGGCGGGATAACACAACGTATTGTCAAACAACGGATCACGTGATATCGTACAAAAAGTTATCCCTAGTTGTTTAAAGCGTTTTCTTCAAACATCCTACAACACATCAGTGTCTGTGTGTTACGTGAAGATCTTTTCAAAATAAACTTCTGTCTTCACAGGAAACAATTTGGTTAGGTTTAGACAAAAAGACTACTTAGGTTTAGGAAAAGATGGTGGTTTGGGTTGAAATAACTCTAGAAGTGTCATAACTAAAGTAGAGGTCTGGTTTCACACGGTGCACCAATAACAGCCTGCTGAGAGGTCTGGTGTGTTTTACCTCCTCACCATCCTGACGTCCTCCCGACACGCCGTCTGATGCTACTTCCTGGTTCATGACTGCATGGATCACATACAGATTGATTTCAACGGATATATACGAATTACTGTGCATATCTTTTCATAGGTATAGCTATGAATGGTGTATGATACAGCCTGGATGAGAGCAACACGCAATATCTGGGGCTGATTTCAAATGTACTTTAAAAAAGACCACAAAGCCATGTACGATAGCTGCATGGCTGAAATGCTGACCAGCATGTCAAGTAAGCCAAATACCACCGACAGGGACCGCTGACCGAAATGTTTGAAGGCGGAGCTCCATGTGAACGTACTTCAAAACAGCAATAAGAGAGTTCACAGCGGCAGACATGACGCCCCTCAGTACGGTGACCAAGCCTGGGTTCACGGCTCAGAGAAGAACACTGGACACAACTGACAAGTGGTCAAACTGATTTATTGCTTGTGTTTGTTGAATTATATATATTATATACTGTATATTATATCGCAATCACAATATTTCCAAAATTGTTCAGCCCCAGTGATGAATAAGCCAGAAACTGAGCAAAGCTGGAGAACACCATGCTGGACTGCAGTGAGTCCTGGTTTTAATATTTCATATTGTGGGTTTTAATCTGTCGTGCAGCTGTAATTCCTCCAGTCTGACAGTTTATTCAGCCATCTTTTACCACCTGGCTGTCGATGCATTAAACATGAGACTTTCAGAGCAATGTCAGCACAGGACCAGAAAAAACCAAGCTAGAAGCTGTGACACTTGGCTGATTTCACATATCTTACAAGCAATTAGCTTATTTATGAAGTAAAAATATTTTCCTGTCTCCAACCTCAAAAAGTTTTGCAGGTTTTCCTTGTTTTATATTGTGGTCAAGTGAATATAATTTAATTTATTCTGTCTACATTCTGAAGCATCTCGTAGTCTGGTAACGTGATGAATTCACAAGTATTCATAGACAATTTATAAACTAATAATCAATAATGGCGAGAATGTCACAGTGAAATATCCCCTCTCGACTCTGATTTATTATAATGACACTTAACGTCCTGGTTGATAAACAGAAACATCACTTGAACCCGTGTGTCAGGCCGGCGTCATGTTTCACCGAGTCACAGGTTAATAAAAACCAGGCCGGAGGAGACAGATGAACTCCAGCAGACCACAGACGTAGAGCGGCGACCGGCTCGCCCACAGATACCAACTCACCCATCATGCACTGCTGCTGCAGCTAATCATTAGCTTCATTATCCATCCATCTGCTCAAGAATCTGTGGATTAACTGATGAATCTGGTCTATAAAATAAACCTGTCCTTGACCGAGAAATTCTCAGTCGAGTAATCGATTAGTTGATTTAATCGACAGATCTGTGAAACAGAGTTTCTCCACAAAGAATCGCACAAAATCACCACTTTAAATCTGGTGTTTACCAGAGATGTGATCATACGTTTCTTGGAAATAAGTCATTCAGCATGAAAAAATATGAGTCAACTAACGCCAGAGGCACAGTTAATGAGTCGCTGGCGAACATAGCGGATGATTCAGGAGCTTAGGAGCTAAAATATGGCTTTCAGGAGTTGGTGGAGACCAAAACAGAGCTAAAAGGTGAGTGAATGTTGGATATCAATCTCTGGGTTGCCAGAAACGAGGCGCCTGATTAATGCTCACATTATTCAGTGTCTGTAAGATGGGTAAATAGGCGACTGTTTGCGAATACGTTATGAAATAGATCAGTACTGTGTTTTCAGTTTGTTCTGCTGCCAAAAAAGTTCAACTACTACTCCTTTAAACAGCTGCATGGTCCAAATTTCTATGACTTGGCATGTTTCAGCTACGTTTCCTCATACAGCGGTTCATATATTTTATGAAAAGTTATCCCTCATTTTTTTTTAAGTGTTTTCTGACGAATGTCTAGAAATGTGTTGATTTCCACCTGTTACATATTTTCAAAATGACTTGGTTAGGTTTAGGAAAAGATGGTGGTTTGAGTTTAAATAACTACAGAAGTTATGTGGTGGCAACAAAACTACTTAGGTTTAGGAACACATCATGGTTTGGGTTAAAATAACCCTAATAAGTGTTGGAACTGAAGTACGGAAGTTCAGTGATGACAACAAAACTACATGGTTAGGTTTTAAGAAATGGTGGTTTGGATTAAAATAACTAAATAACTAAAGTCTCGTAACTTAACTACAGAAGTTACATGGTGACAACAAAACTACTTAGGTTTAGGAACACATCATGGTTTGGGTTAAAATAACCCTAATAAGTGTTGGAACTGAAGTACGGAAGTTCAGTGATGACAACAAAACTACATGGTTAGGTTTTAAGAAATGGTGGTTTGGATTAAAATAACTAAATAACTAAAGTCTCGTAACTTAACTACAGAAGTTACATGGTGGCAACAAAACTACTTAGGTTTAGGAAAAGATTGTTTATAATAACCCCAAAAGTGGCGTCACTTGAGTATGAAAGTTACGAGACAAATAAATCAATGCTGACTTTCGGGGTCTGACCAGCGACCTCCGGGGCCACCCATCCACCTCCTCCCTACATGGTGGTCGTTTAAACTTCCTGCTTCACGACTACGTGGTTTCAGTTTTTCGGTGAGGCCAGTTGGCTTAACTGGTAGTTCAGCAGCATTCAGTTTGAGTCACATCAAGCTCCTTCCTCCCCGGGAGGTTAATACATCCAACATATCTAATAATACCCTCATTCATGGTTCACAGACAAGAAGAGATTGTAGGAATCATTTCAAGAGTTACCTGAATAGACTCTTACTGCCCCCCACCCCCCACACATATGAACCATCGACCTCATAAACCCCCGTCTCCGTCCCTTCGGCCTCTACTGCCCCCCTTCACTGTTCATCCAGTCTTCTTCTTTTCTGTCCACAGTGACAATAATTCATCCCGAACAGCATCACAACCAAAATCACTGACAGTCAGGACCCGAACCAGACCCACGATGGTGTATATTTATGTATGTATATTTATATACCGTGTGTATATGTATATGTGTGTGTGTGTGTGCGTGTGTGTGTGTGTGTGTGTGTGTGTGTGTGTGTGTGTGTGTGTGTGTGTGTGTGTGTGTGTGTGTGTGTGTGTGTGTGTGTGTGTGTGTGTGTGTGTGTGTGTGTGTGTGTGTGTGTGTGTGTGTGTGTGTGTGTGTGTGTGTGTGAAGAAGAGGTCTTGAGGAATGCCAGGAATGTCTATTGTTCAGTTTGGGAAGGAGTGACGGGGGCAGACTATTGTGTTTCATAGTTCTTGGCACCGCAGACCTCAGTCTGCCCCGGTCTCCAGGGTCCATGTGGTACAAAAATCTAAACAACGGGGTGTGTGTGTGTGTGTGTGTGTGTGTGTGTCTGTGTGTGTGTGTGTTCAGGTCCACACACAGATCTGCCGGTCTGAAACAAACGAGAAAAAGTTTTTAAAAAGGTTTAAAAAAGCGAGTCAGCGTGTCGACAGAGAAGATGTGGAGGACGAACTCTCCCAGGAACAACGATGAGGACAAACGGATGAACACCAACAAACTAACCGTGAACTGAGACAATCACAGACACGTCACAGAGAAACGGCCTCCATGATGGTTTTAGCTGCATATTAAAATCTGAAAAACACCCAGACATGACGGGAATGTACTGTAGCAGCCACAGTGCTGCGTTCACTGTCTCCGGTTCACCGTGAGGAGTATTAACGAAGCAGCCACGGTGCTGCGTTCGCTGTCTCCGGTTCACCATAAGGAGAGTTAACGAAGCAGCCACGGTGCTGCGTTCACTGTCTCCGGTTCACCGTGAGGAGTATTAACGAAGCAGCCACAGTGCTGCGTTCACTGTCTCCGGTTCACCGTGAGCAGTATTAACGAAGCAGCCACGGTGCTGCGTTCACTGTCTCCGGTTCACCGTGAGGAGTATTAACGAAGCAGCCACGGTGCTGCGTTCACTGTCTCCGGTTCACCGTGAGGAGTATTAACGAAGCAGCCACGGTGCTGCGTTCGCTGTCTCCGGTTCACCGTGACGAGTATTAACGAAGCAGCCACGGTGCTGCGTTCGCTGTCTCCGGTTCACCATAAGGAGAGTTAACGAAGCAGCCACGGTGCTGCGTTCACTGTCTCCGGTTCACCGTGAGGAGTATTAACGAAGCAGCCACGGTGCTGCGTTCACTGTCTCCGGTTCACCGTGAGGAGTATTAACGAAGCAGCCATGGTGCTGCGTTCGCTGTCTCCGGTTCACCGTGACGAATATTAACGAAGCAGCCACGGTGCTGCGTTCACTGTCTCCGGTTCACCATAAGGAGAGTTAACGAAGCAGCCACGGTGCTGCGTTCGCTGTCTCCGGTTCACCGTCAGGAGAGTTAACGAAGCAGCCATGGTGCTGCGTTCGCTGTCCTCAGTTCACCATCAGGAGAGTTACTGTAGCAGCCACGGTGCTGCGTTCACAGTCTCCGGTTCACTGTGAAGAGTATTAACGAAGCAGCCATGGTGCTGCGTTCGCTGTCCTCAGTTCACCTTCAGGAGAGTTACTGTAGCAGCCACGGTGCTGCGTTCACTGTCTCCGGTTCACCGTCAGAGAGTTACTGTAGCAGCCACGGTGCTGCGTTCACTGTCTCCGGTTCACCGTCAGGAGAGTTACTGTGAGCAGCCACGGTGCTGCGTTCACTGTCTCCGGTTCAACATCAGGAGAGTTACTGTAGCAGCCACGGTGCTGCGTTCACTGTCTACGGTTCACCGTGAGGAGTATTAACGAAGCAGCCACGGTGCTGCGTTCACTGTCTCCGGTTCACCGTCAGAGAGTTACTGTAGCAGCCACGGTGCTGCGTTCACTGTCTCCGGTTCAACATCAGGAGAGTTACTGTAGCAGTCACGGTGCTGCGTTCACCGTCTCCGGTTCACCGTCAGGAGAGTTACTGTAGCAGTCACGGTGCTGCGTTCACTGTCTCCGGTTCAACATCAGGAGAGTTACTGTAGCAGCCACGGTGCTGCGTTCACCGTCTCCGGTTCACCGTCAGGAGAGTTACTGTAGCAGCCACGGTGCTGCGTTCACTGTCTCCGGTTCAACATCAGGAGAGTTACTGTAGCAGCCACGGTGCTGCGTTCACTGTCTACGGTTCACCGTGAGGAGTATTAACGAAGCAGCCACGGTGCTGCGTTCACTGTCTCCGGTTCACCGTCAGAGAGTTACTGTAGCAGCCACGGTGCTGCGTTCACTGTCTCCGGTTCAACATCAGGAGAGTTACTGTAGCAGTCACGGTGCTGCGTTCACCGTCTCCGGTTCACCGTCAGGAGAGTTACTGTAGCAGTCACGGTGCTGCGTTCACTGTCTCCGGTTCAACATCAGGAGAGTTACTGTAGCAGCCACAGTGCTGCGTTCACCGTCTCCGGTTCACCGTCAGGAGAGTTACTGTAGCAGCCACGGTGCTGCGTTCACCGTCTCCGGTTCACCGTCAGGAGAGTTACTGTAGCAGTCACGGTGCTGCGTTCACTGTCTCCGGTTCACCGTCAGGAGAGTTACTGTAGCAGCCACGGTGCTGCGTTCACTGTCTCCGGTTCACCGTCAGGAGAGTTCCCTTCATCTCCTTGTCCTCCTCCCCGTCCAGCCCTCGGCAGGATGAATGTTTAATAAATGTTTAGTAAATGTGCAGCAGAGATGAAACGGAGAGCTCTGTCATAAAGTCCTGTTGACTCTGTGAAAACCTCAAACTTGTTATCAGCGTCTGTTGTAATCATCCTTTAAACGTTCCCTCCTCTTGTGCTGCCACGTTACTCCAGTCTGCGGAGAGCTCCTGCTTGGTTTCCCTGTAATCTGACAGACGTCCTGTTTGGATTTACTGCCACAGTGAGATTGCTACCGTCTGTAGAAAGTGACATAAAAAGAGGATTAAAACTGAACCTGAGATACCTGCATCTTTAAGGAACAACGTGGCCGCTGTATATACAGTATATAACCCAACCAGGAGGGGCTAACTGTGAGTTATTATTATTTATTATTATACTGAGTATCCCTCTTCCCATTGAAAATCTGCTCACAATACTTGCAGAAGACTGGAACGACCACACAGAGAAATATAATAAATTATACTGGAAAATTAAACCCAAACCCAGAGTTTATGCTACATATAAAAAGGCCTGAACCTGAGTTGAATTTTGGCGTTTCGCTTGTTGTTTCTAAATCCATTCTCATGTTGAGCATTATGGCTTTCATTATCAATTAATCTGTCAACATGGGGAAAAAGGTGATCAGATTACAAAAAATAGAGTATAAACAATAATAAACACATAATGTGGTGTTTGAATTTGTTTTATTCCATTTACTTATATTTCTTCACAATTATTATTTTTATTTTATTTAACATTTTCATGTAATTATATTTTTTTATTTCTATGGTTTATTTCTTTATTTATTTCTATTTATTTATATTGCTTTAAGATTATTATTAGTAGTTTATTTTAACATTTTAATTAATTATATTTTGTATTTCTATGGTTTTATTTTCATTCTTTTAATTTTCATGTACGTTTCATTCACTTTTTCTCCTGCCGTGTTTCTGAATACTTTTACAGTTACTATCTGTTATTAAATATGACTTTATTTGGGATATTATTCTTAAGGAAACAATACAAAGCATGCTTAAAATAAATAAAAAATAAATAAAGAATGATCATTAACATGCACATCTGCCTGTAATGAGTCATCTCCTGCTGTAAATAAACTGTTTGGTCTTTGCGAGCTGCTGCTTTTCACACAACATTTAAGCGCTGCATTAAGTCCAGGCTGGACAGGAAGTGGAGGGCTGGAAAGACCAGGAAATGATATTAAAGCTGAAGAATGTCCTCCGGCCTCTTCCTCAGCTGCCCTGCGAGAGAAGCCGACACGCCGAGTACAGGACGGTGGGATCTAACAAAAGGTCGGTGAAAACAGGAAGTAGTATAGGAGAAACATTTCCAGGTCAAGCTAACAAAAACATCCACAAACATTCTTTCCCTTCCAGAAATATATTGGAAAAAAATCATCAGTGACTTAAAAAACACCCCAAAAAGAGACAAAAATACCCCCGAAGAGAGGGCGGGGGTCTGGAAGGTCTCCGAGTTCCTGATGCAACATGCAAACAGTAGAAATGATGCAGCCGTGTGACATTTTGTGGCTTCAAGTCAGAAATCACAAGTTTACAGCTTCACTGCAAATTTCAGTATTCTACATACAGCTAAATATGCAGGTATGCGCATGTTTAAAATATAGTATAATATAGAGTGCCATAACACATACTTGTACATTTGCTCATCTAACTGGTTCAGGTTTACAGCTCATTCTTTATGGGACAATCTCACCACAGTTACACCTCATTTTTGGAGAATTTTCCTACCAAATGTCCAGCAACACGTCAATTTCTACTCCAGTCTTTTCAAAATAAACTTCTGTCTTTGCAGGAAACATCTGAGGCAGCAAAACTGCTTGGTTGGGTTTAGGAAAAGATGGTGGTTTGGGTTTGAATAACTTATGAAGTGGCGTTACTTCCAGTAAGTACAGAAGTTACCTGATAGATAAATCAGCGTTGAGTACAGCTGTCTCCTGGGTGACAGTCCAGTATCTTCAGACCCACCATCTACCCGACCTACTTCCCTGGTTCACGATGACGTGGATCACATAAAACTGATGTCATGGCGTATACACAACGTAGGCATAAATGGTGTGTGAAAACAGCCTGATATAATGTCTGAATAATATATCTCTGTCAAAGTGACTGTAAACATGTCAAATACAAGTAACTCTTATTATTTTGGAGGGCTTTCTGGGTCATGAATCAAACACCTTAAATAAGATAAGATAAGATAAGATAAGATGAACCTTTATTAATCCCCAGAGGGAAATTCGGGTGTCTTAGCAGCATCAACAACAGTACAGATAAATACAGTACAGTAAATAGTAAAAGAGAAGGTGCAGTGAATGAAATAAGGTGCAATGAAGAAAACTTACAATAAAATAAATAAGTAACAGTAACGGTTAATAATAGTAAATAATAAATAATCTTTTCTTTATGTTTTTTGCTGCTGTTTTGTACTCCATGCTAAGCTGGTGGATGTGTTAATGCGGAGGGACATAAAACACTAGTTAACAGCCCTGTGGGTCCTTTTACCGTCTGGTTAAAATGCCCATAAAGCATCACTGAAAGGGGACCAAACACACTGCTGTCCCATCCTCCACTGCACCGCCGGGCAGGCCAGTAAATTCCTGTGGATTGCCAGATTTAGCCTGCAGGCCTGTTGGTCTTTCAGCACAGCAGGACAATGCAGCTGAACTGAATATGTTTTATTTAAAGAATGAACAATGATGTGAAGGATGGAGGGAAGCTCAAACAACTACTGATGCAGACAGCAGAGTTAATGCATGACAAGAGTTTTAACATCTTTCTAGGAGCCAAAAAAAACATAAGAATCAAATGTTTTTCATTTCCGGCGTGACGCAACTCCTTATTAACGTAATGGAAACCTGTCACATACAATACTCCCCTTTATAAATCCAATACAAAACTCCATATCAAAGCAGAACAGTTGCACAAAAGCACCATTTTCCAGCCCTGAAGTTGAACAAATCATCATCTCTCCTTGCCAACTCCACATTTCCTTCCTTTGCGTTTACATCATATAATTAAATCCACTATGTATATTTTCCTCTCCTACTCCCTCACTTAAAAAAGACATTTTATTCACAAATGCTCCTTCAGTAAAATACAGTACAGGGGAACCCCAGTTAGTAATCTCCTGATGTTTCCAAGGCACGTATTGGCTGTAAGAAATGCATGGAGCTCCTCTCCATCTCAGTTTAGGTTAAGTGACTTTTAATTGAGCTTAAAATAACAGAAAAGACACACACACATTACTCACACTTACTAAAAGACGTTTAGACACGCGTTCATGCACATACGACAACATAAAAGGTGGAGTCATTTCAGCTCGACAGAAATGCTGACAGCTGTTTGGCAGAGCAGGCAGAGAAAGGAGCATCAAGAGACTCTAGTTTTAGTTCGACAAACATTTAATATGAACGATAACTGGCAGAGGACGGAGCTGTTTCCTCTTCTGGTGGTGTTATACTGAAGCCACGCGAAAAGACAGCAAGTGAAAGAGGAGAGCCGGTAATGCTGCAGCCAAGTAAACCTCCCAAACATCCATGTGATGTGTTAAAGCTTCACGAGAACACGTTTTAGATGCAAACAACTTTGTTGGTTTACCTCACAAACTCCCTCCATCGTCTTTAAATCGTTCTCCACAAGATGGAGCTGCCTGGTCACTGTCACCAGTTCAACATACCAACAAACTGAGCAGCAAACAGACAAAGTTGAGTTAAAGACCCAGATATTTGTCTTAGGAGCTGCTGCAAACCAGAGCTAGTTACCAGACACAAGGCTCTCCATCTCCAGCCTCGTAAGGCCCGAACACTGTACGCCACTGGTGTGTTTATGGGTTGTTCTGTTGCCCCCAAAAAAGTCAGCTAACATGCACACAAACAGCAGCTATAAGCACCCGACTGGTGGCACAAGAGGCAAAACTGCAGCAGCTGTGACTTTCTTTGGTGCAAATAGTCAGGTCTAAATCTGCAGGGATGAACTGCTGCTGCTGTTACTTCATTAACTCAATTCACTAAACAACTTTAGCCCTGATTTTACACTCGGCAGCAGTTTCTCAGCTGTGTTTTTTGTGACAAAATGTAGTTTGGTGACCAGGAAGTTGTGTACTGTGACCTTGACTTGACTTGCTCTACGTAGGACTGGAAGTGCATAAATGCACAACATCTCTACTTACTTTTACTCTCTTATTTTGAAAGGGTTTCACAAGGATAACTTGTAAGTAGCTTGTTCGCCTGCATTGTGTTAAAGTTGTTATTATGGTTTCTTGTTTTTTTATTCATCCTTTCTCTAATGTTCCTCACATGCTGACGTTTAATAAGTTTATTTCTGTAATAATAACCTACAGAGGTCCATCCACTCACATGCCATCAGCGCACCGACGGCCCCTTGGTGTTATTAACAGAGGTGGTAACGAGTCTTGGCTTTGGACTGAGGCTCCTTTTCCATCGTTAAAACTATACAGTGTGCCAACGTGAGCATGTCATCATCCCTGAGTAACCACTGTGATGTCTGGCAGCAGCACCGTCCAGAGGGCTCCTTGTTCCCACGGTAACGGCTGAAACCCGGCAGGCGAAGGCTCCGACGTCGAGCGAGGTCGAAGTGCAACAGCGTCCCGCCCAAAAACTGACGCCATAATTGGCTATTAGTGTCAGTGACTCATCACTCAAAGTGAGCTGGTGGTTGTAGAACTCCTGCCAAAAGTACGACGCACACGATTCATTCACACTAACGTGCACAGACTAAAGGTAATTTCACTTTAATGAACGTCACCTTTACAAGACCTCTTTGTTGCAGATGATTCAAGAAAAAATTCAGTGTTTTTAATGTTTTCGTTTTAGCTGCAAGATCATTTGAATTCTCATAAGTCTTTGAAAACCCATCAGGAAAAGGTTAAAAAAAGTGCTTTTTATCGTTCTGGTTATGATTACCAGATAATACCTTGGGTTATTCAGCTTTCTGAAATGAAAGATGACCAAATCAAAATTAAAAATCAAGTCTTTTTTTCCACTGGTCGCCATCTTGGTTTCTGGCGGTCGCCATCTTGGTTTCTGGCGGTTGCCATCTTGGTTTCTGGCGGTGACCATCATGGTTTCTGGCAGTCGCCATCTTGGTTTCTGGCAGTCGCCATCTTGGTTTCTGGCAGTCGCCATCTTGGTTTCTGGCGGTGACCATCGTGGTTTCTGGCGGTCGCCATCGTGGTTTCTGGCGGTCGCCATCTTGGTTTCTGGCGGTCGCCATCTTGGTTTCTGGCGGTCGCCATCTTGGTTTCTGGCGGTGACCATCGTGGTTTCTGGCAGTCGCCATCTTGGTTTCTGGCGGTGACCATCGTGGTTTCTGGCGGTCGCCATCTTGGTTTCTGGCGGTCGCCATCTTGGTTTCTGGCGGTCGCCATCTTGGTTTCTGGCGGTCGCCATCGTGGTTTCTGGCGGTCGCCATCTTGGTTTCTGGCGGTCGCCATCGTGTTTTTTGCAACCAAAAGTGACACGAGAGGGTGGAGCCAAGTACAACTGAATGCTGAATAAGATATTTTTAGATGACCAAAAAACTTATAATTAACTTTTATGATGGTGACCTGAAAGGGTTAACGTTATAAGATGAAAACATGAACAACGCCATGGTAGCGACCTGTCAATCACCAGGTAGCCCCGCCCTAAAGCCCCCCTGCTTTCTGGTCTATCTGACTCTAAATGGACCATAATCTACTAAATGAACATCCTGCTGTACTGAAGAAGACTGAAACTAGAGACTGAGACCAGAAACTGATGTTTCCAGTGTTTACTGAGGTAATCAATCAGAGAGGAGGATCATTTTCTAGAGACTCTATAGACCCAGAGGAGTCGCCCCCTGCTGGCTGGAGACAGGATGAAGGTTAATGGCTCTTCAGCATCAGCTTAACTTTACAGTCCCAGAGATGCCCACGGGTATATATATATAAAATATGTGCAATACCAATGTAAGTAGTGCATAGTGCAACTATAGTGTAACGTGCATCATTTTGTGTGCAGAAAGTAAACTTTGTAATGTGCTATTTTTTTAATGAATACTTTTACATGTGGAGCACACATGGATAATGATGCACACACACACACACACACACACACACACACACACACACACACACACACACACACACACACACACACACACACACACATACACAGTGTTGGGAAAGCCCCTAAGAGTCAGACATGCAGTACATACCAGACACACTCACAGTGGGTTGACTGGGTGGCATTGCTCAAAACCAGTTGCTTTCCCACAGCCATCCATGTGTGAGTGTGTCTGAATGAGTTTATACTGTGTGTGTGTGTGTGTGTGTGTGTGTGTGTGTTTGTGTGTGTCTAACAGCATTGGACAGGGAGTCCGCCTGCTGCAGAAACAGGAGCAGAAAACCCAGCAACGCTCAGACTGCTGGGTCTGGTTTCAAAGTCGGAACAAGAGGGGTCGCTGCCAAACAGCTGTCTCGAGCTGTCCGGACACAAAGCAACACTTCTGACACCAGTGAAGCCTGAAAAACACTGGTCCCAGGTCTCAGTCCAGACGAGAGTCACAGAAAGGATCAGTGAATGTCAGGAGGAGGCAGGGAGGCCAACAAAAATAACAAAACAAAAGAAGAAACCTTTATCTAAAAATCTATGTACTTTAAAGCATTGAACCAAGGCTAATTTTTGTACCATGATCAAGGAGAACACGTATGAATATATATAATAAACTGATGGGGGAGCGTATAAATATGTCCCTGAATAGAGAGGGGAAATCACAATAACATCTGGGTGGTATGAAAAAGTGAAAATGTTTCCTCGAGATCAGCAGAGCATTTAAACTGGAGCTGACATGCTGTCACATCTGACCTCAGATCTGCAGGCTGCTGCACCAAACGCCCTCCAACTTGACTTTAGTTCACACAGTGGAAATATTCCTGCTGCCATTAGTTCTGCTTCCTGAGCCAAAATACCAGCGCTGGGCTGGGAGGAGTTGGGCGGGAAACCGAGACAAGCAGCAGTTTATCCTCCCTATTTTACTCCGACTAGTGGCAGGAGGCTGCAGCTGCTCATATTCATATTTTGGTATTAATAATGGAGGCAGTGACTAAGTGTGTTGTGAAAGGGGCTGCTCATGGTGTTGAATCACCTGACTCTGCAAATTCAGTTATTTTGGTTTTATTGCTCTTAACTCGGCTGATGGTTACAGCTGCTGGTGAACACAGTGGAGGATTCAGAAGCTAAAGAGACAGATATTTCCCACAGGAGGGGGAACAGCAAGAAGACAGCAAATACTGGACCATGAAACACGACCCCAAATCAATGTTCACTTTGCTCTTTCTCTACAGCTTTTTACACAGTTTAATGTTGCTGAAGGTGCCAACATCATGAATGTAGCATGAATCCACACAGATTTTACAATTTCCAAACTTTTTATCACTTAAAGGCAGAATGGAGTTTTCTAAAAAAAAAATGGTGGTGTCTATGGTGTTATACGGTGTTACATGGTGCAACATGATATTACATGATGTTACATGATGTTACACAGTGTTACATGGTATTACATGGTGTTATGCTGTTACACGGTGTTACACAGTGTTACACAGTGTTACACAGTGTTACGTGATGCTACACGGTGTTACACTGTGTTACGCTGTAACATGGTATTAAGCGGTGTTACACTGTGTCACATGGTATTACATGGTGTTATGCTGTTACACGGTGTTACACAGTGTTACACAGTGTTACGTGATGCTACACGGTGTTACACTGTGTTACGCTGTAACATGGTGTTAAGCGGTGTTACACTGTGTCACATGGTATTACATGGTGTTATGCTGTTACACGGTGTTACACAGTGTTACACAGTGTTACGTGATGCTACACGGTGTTACACTGTGTTACGCTGTAACATGGTGTTAAGCGGTGTTACACTGTGTCACATGGTATTACATGGTGTTATGCTGTTACACAGTGTTACACAGTGTTACACAGTGTTACACAGTGTTACACAGTGTTACACAGTGTTACGTGATGCTACACGGTGTTACTCTGTGTTACGCTGTCTTCCACAGTGTTACACGGTGTTCGGGCATACACTGATTGCTTTACCGCCTCCACCATCGTTTTTCTTTTTTTTATGGAAATAAAACCCATTTAGTTAATTTTCACCTATCAGCATCCCCATTCTTCAAATAACAGACCCTGTCTTGTAGAATGTGTTGTCATTTAACCATACTGTGACATCTCTATATCCCTATATCTATTTACCTGCAGCCCTGTTTGCTGTGTTCAGGATGTTTCTGGCGTCAACCTCTCTAAAAACGTAGTGACCAGCCAGATCGTAAACACACATCCAAGAGGAAGCTAAATGCGAACATGGCAGACGCAGTGCCAAAAAACATAAATATAATGACATTAAAGAGAGTTCTGCAGCGTTCTCGCTCAATACTGTACAAGTTTCAAAAAGTTTGATCCCTGAAACACAAAAACATGGAAAATAGGGTCCAGGTTGAAAAATACCAAATTATTACTAACACAAATACAAGCCCAGACATCAGCCCTCCACTTTGCACACCAGAGTTTATCAGCTTCCCTTCTGCAACACCATGAAGGTCAAAGGTCACTTCCTGTTTAACACTGCCTTGATGTGCGTTTGCATGCCATGCTAGCAGATTCCAAGGAGACCAGGAAAAGCAAAGTCTCCTCCCTCACCTTCCTTCCCACGGTCAACGCCAAGACATCTTAAGTATCGGTCAGAAGGAGAATAACAACCAAACGGAGGCCGACACTCACACACATCCGTTTTGGATCAAATATTCACTTTGAAGTCATGAGAGTATTTCATAGAGAAATGACTGTGTGTCAACGGTGTATTTGTGTTTACCTCCTGACTGCGAGCTTCAGTATCCGGTAGGACCCCTTGATGAGGATGAGGGCTTCCTGTCTGCTGCCGTAGAGGGCCGATCCATTTATGTTGATGAGCTCGTCGCCGACTTTCAGCTTCTTGCACAGCGCAGCCTTCCCTCCATCCTCGATCTGGACACAAAGACTTAGTTGAGATAAAAGAGAAAAAGCTGGAAGTCACTCGAGGACACTTCCACGCTGCCAAGACGACTCCTTTAAAACCCACTTTTAGGAGACATTTTCTGTTAAACTGTCGCTGAAACCCATGGCAACGACGCCCTAAAGATAACGGCATCTCCAAAACAGCCAGCCAGGCATGCCTCAGAAACCCATCACATTCCTCTGGAACAGACTGAGTCAGTGCTGCTGACGGCGGCTCACGGTGCTGAAGCAGCTGCTGTAGTTAATGCATCGCTGGGATGTTTCAGTGCGTTTTTTAAGGCAGGACGGTGAAACATGGACGAGTGTATGGTGCGGCGTGGTGCGAGGTTCAAATAAATCACATGAGGAAAGACAAGGATGAAAGAAAGAAAGACAGGAACAAAGATTGATAGGGTTGCTGACCAGATTCTGCACCAACGACAGGAAAAGATGTGGGCTAAAGACACAAAATTAGTGGTGGATGTGATTATTTTTCAAAAAGGAAAACATATTTTGGAACATCACTTTGCAGTAGTTTAATACCAGGATATAAAAAGTACTACAATTCGTCTGTGTACTGAAAACGTATCACTTCCTGTGTGACACCACAAACAGACTGAGTGTCTGGAGCAGCAAACAGGAAGCACATCATGGCCTGGAAGTGCACCAGCTGGCCAAACTAACTCTGGGTTGCCTGCATTAAGTCGCCTTCCAGCTACATCAACTTCTAACAGTGGTTGCCACGGAGATTTTAGTTGCCAAAACTGAAAGTATGGTTGCCGTTTTAGTCACCTTATAGTTTAAGTTGGGAGGGAGTTGGGATTAATCACATAATTAATCGTCCATAATTAATCTTGATTAATCTGTTATAATCTGTCCTAAATGAACCTTAAGGGAAACTGGTATTTAGTAGTAGTAGTAGTAGTAGTAGTAGTAGTATTAGTAGTAGTAGTAGTCTGGCCTGGTTGGTACTGATGGATCCATCAGGTTCTCTACTTTCAGATGAGACCAGTATGTAGTAGTAGTAGTAGTAGTAGTAGTAGTAGTAGTAGTAGTCTGACCTGGTTGGTACTGATGGATCCATCAGGTTCTCTACTTTCAGATGAGACCAGTATGTAGTAGTAGTAGTAGTAGTAGTAGTAGTAGTAGTACTAGTCTGACCTGGTTGGTACTGATGGATCCATCAGGTTCTCTAGTTTCAGATGAGACCAGGATGTAGTAGTAGTAGTAGTAGTAGTAGTAGTAGTAGTACTAGTCTGACCTGGTTGGTACTGATGGATCCATCAGGTTCTCTAGTTTCAGATGAGACCAGGATGTAGTAGTAGTAGTAGTAGTAGTAGTAGTAGTACTAGTCTGACCTGGTTGGTACTGATGGATCCATCAGGTTCTCTAGTTTCAGATGAGACCAGGATGTAGTAGTAGTAGTAGTAGTAGTAGTAGTAGTACTAGTCTGACCTGGTTGGTACTGATGGATCCATCAGGTTCTCTAGTTTCAGATGAGACCAGGATGTAGTAGTAGTAGTAGTAGTAGTAGGAGTAGTAGTCTGACCTGGTTGGTACTGATGGATCCATCAGGTTCTCTAGTTTCAGATGAGACCAGGATGTAGTAGTAGTAGTAGTAGTTGTAGTAGTAGCAGTAGTAGTAGTAGTAGTAGTAGTCTGGCCTGGTTGGTACAGATGGATCCATCAGGTTCTCTAGGTATATATATATATATATATATATATATATACTCACAGGTATATTATGTGTGGACACTACACCTCCAACATCTCACACATAAAGTCATTCTTGATCATCAACTCCAAATATGCAAACTTTCTCTATATATTTAAAAATCATATTTTAGCTTCTAGTGCTTTTATGTCTGCAAACGAACTGGTCACGAGTTGCGCCTTGAGAGGACCACAGCAGTTTTTTGAAATTAATTTTTTTTAAAAGTACAACCCCTTTAACAACAAGCTACAATCAGCGTCTTAGACGTTATGCAGTTACTCAGTCAGTTACTCACTACGACTGTGGACATCCGTTCATATCAGCGTTGGCAGGGGTACCTCTAGATACCAACCAGATATTATCTGGTTGGTATCTAGAGGAGTGAGGATACCTTGGACCAACTCTTCTAATTTTTGAATGGGGTTTGGTGTGAGCATAAATACCTGTAAGGCTTTATTTCATGGATGACTGATTCCATTAGAAGACGTCTGGATTAAATCACTACTGCGGTTTTTACAAAAGTTTTCACCACATTTTACACTCAAAGAGAAAGTCAGATCCCATTTCAGGGGTCAGCAGACAGGTTCGAAGTCCTGAACGAAGTCCTGATTATACAGTGTGAAAATGGACAGCATTCATCCATCGCTCATTCATTCATTCTTTGCAAAAATCAAAGGAATGTCTGTCATGGAGACACAGGTCTGATTTTACGCTTTCAGGGTTTCAGAGGCTCAGCAGGGAGCTCTGCCTTGTGAGCCAACTCAAACATAAATCCTGAGTTTTCATATGTTAACGTTCTGCTTCTCCCGATGCTGCCACGACTTCAAACAGCTTCATATTTTATAAATCTGATCCTGCTGTAAAACCTCTCCAAACATGGAAAACCCAAAAGAGGGCAACTACGTTTAAACCGGACGGCTTCATCACAACTTCTGGTTTTGATGTCTTCTGTTGTAGAACAGTTTAGGTGGACTGGGATCCAGTTCAAGGCTTTGGTGTCCAGATCAAGACCGAAGACCTGGTCCTGCTTTGTCTTGCATCCATACAGGCTCATTATCTGGCAAAGTAATATTAAATATAAAAATATGTGGAGGGGAGTAAACGGTACAATAGCTCCCACTGAAATGTACAACATGTGAGTAAAAGTACTTAGTTACTTTCCAACAGAGCTGAATATAACAATAATACACAACAACAGTCTGTTACACATAGCAACAGCCTGTTACACATAGCAACGATCTGTTATACATAGCAACGGCCTGTTACACATAGCAACGATCTGTTACACATAGCAACGGCCTGTTACACATAGCAACGATCTGTTACACATAGCAACGGCCTGTTACAGATAGCAACGATCTCTTACACATAGCAACGGCCTGTTACACATAGCAACAATCTGTTACACATAGCAACGGTCCGTTACACGTAGCAACAGCCTGTTACGCGTAGCAACAGCCTGTTACGCGTAGCAATGGATTGTTACACATAGCAACGGCCTGTTACACATAGCAACGGCCTGTTACACATAGCAACGATCTGTTACACGTAGCAACGGTCGGTTACACGTAGCAACGGTCGGTTACACGTAGCAACGGTCGGTTACACGTAGCAACGGTCTGTTACACGTAGCAACGGCCTATTACGTGTAGCAACGGTCTGTTACGCGTAGCAACGGATTGTTACACATAGCTACGGTCTGTTATACATAGCTACAGTCTGTTATACGTAGAAACGGATTGTTACACGTAGCAACGGCCTGTTACGCGTAGCAACGGCCTGTTACGCGTAGCAACGGATTGTTACACATAGCTGTTATAAAGAAATAACAGACCATAGAACACCGTGATTAACCAATCAGACTTGAGTATTCACCAACATGTAATAAACAAAGAAAACAACTCGAATGGTGCCAGGTCACCAATAACGGTGGATTATTTTGGCTCCATGCGACTCTGTATGTACTTGTAGTAATAAAGCTGTTATCTGAGTCAGAGTATAAGTACTTCAGTTCAGTTTCACTCCAGTCTGACCTCCATGCCTGAGCAGTGTGTGTGTGTGTTGCTGTGGGATGTCCAGACAGGGTGAGGTCAGTCCAGGCACCGGGACGAAGACGAAGAAGACGAAGAGGAGGAAGAAGAAGAAGAAGAATGCCCTCTTTATGTGCTGAAACACCCACACACACACCGGTCAGACACACCCTTTTATTTTTAGAGTCATGAGCTGACTTCATGGCCGTGTGTGTGTGTGTGTGTGTGTGTGTGTGTGTGTGTGTGTGTGTGTGGGTGGCACCGTGCCCGTCATCGTGCACTGGGATAAAGCGGGAATCCCCGTGCCGGTCACAGGTTGTCATCACCTGACACACACTGTAAACTGCATCAACCAGCAGCCTCTTTATCAGAAACTGAAACGATCAGCTTCAGCCTGAAGATCACTAACAGCGTAAAACAGTGTGTGTTTCTACCACTGTAGGGCGGTGCCTGCACATGTGCACGTGAAACCTCACATTACTGAAAGGCCGAGACAGAGAAAATGACTGGTTCTCTGGATAACGCTGCTAGAACAAAGTCTGGAAGTGGATCAGTGTGTCTACACAGTCGGCACACAGCCTGGAACCCTGCAGGTGTTGGTCTAAGATAACGTCTGAATATCACGGATACTACGTCATCGAATCCCACCGGAGGGTGTCGAGGGTCCTTCCAATTCCACTGAATCTAACAGGCTTTTCAAGGATAAAACACCCATAATCCTGTGCGCATGACGCATTTCCTGTCCACCGAATGACAGCAGTCAGCTAGAAAACTTTATACTAAGGTGGTTAAATCTCAGCAGTCTGCCGAAATCTGTCTCTGAACATGTTAGAAAAATGAGGCCTAACTGAAAAGCTTGTTCTAGCGTTTGTCAGTCAGCGAACTAAAGCGGTAACGGCAGACAGAAAAACAGCCGGCGAGTTTTCACATCTAACGCGGTGAATTAAGGGTTTATTTCAGCCAAACCAGAGCTGGTGATTGTTGGAACAGTGGAGAAACTAACCACGATGGTTTTGTTGAGTTTTAGTTTCTGTCCAGTCTGACGGATGTTTTACAGTCAGTGAGGTAAAATTGCAGGTTTTCCTATGAAGTCTGGCAGCTTTGAGAGTAGCATAATGTCTGTTTCTTAAGGATTTATTTGAACCAACCAACATTTTTGATGGTTTTGGTTTTGTTTTGTTTTGTTTCTGTCGAGTTTTACAATCAGTGAGGTAAAATTACTGTTTTTCAATGGAGCCTGGTAGCTGTGAGGACAGCATATTAATTGTATGTTTTGAATGTTCATAAATAATAATAATTGTCCAAATGCCTGTTGATTTGATTTAGTTTTAACAGGCCTACATGCCACCCTATAACACCGACACACAGGCAGAAACAGAAGAAAAGATGCTGTAAAGCTCAGGCAGTGAGCACAGTTTGGGAAAAGTCCTGTCATTTCTTTGACTGTGAAGATACACAACAATTTAAATCACACACATACACATTTATGTAACACACTCACACAGATACACAACCGCTGGCGAGAAATACCATGAAGGAAACAGTTTCTGGTCTGTTTACATGACGACGTCCAGAGAATACAACGAGGATTCGTGTGGAGGCGTCGGAAAGCACCGAGATGGGAATCAGTGCGTCATGTGAAAGAGTTCACACACAGGGAGGGATTCGGTCATTTAAACGGCACAAACGACACGCCAGCATCACCGTCCGAGTGCTGAGTTCAGAATAACCTGACATGATAAATAAATATCACTCAACAGTAAATAACCGTTATCATGGCGGATAAACATCTGTTCTGTTTATATATAATATATTACAATAATATAATAAATGTTTGTTTCATGCCACGCTGCTTCCTGTTTGTGCCTTTTAAAAAGCCTCTAAGTGAAAAGTTATCAACACAAGATCATATTTAAATTTAAAGATAGACGGTGCTCTGTTGTAAATTGACTGATTCAATCTACTTTATTCAGCAAGATGTATTACTTCATCAACCTGTACTGTTTTGAATCAAAAAATGAATACTGTTTTTAAATCTATGCTTCTTGTCTTTATTGCACTATCCACTTGCTGCTGTAATGTGTGAATTTCCCCACTGTGGGACTAATAAAGGAATATCTTATCTTATCTTATCTAAAACCACCTGGAGAGTACACACAGTCAGGTAAACGGGGAGGTATGGATCACAGATTTATTATCCGTGCACTAGGACTGTCCTCGATCAAAGAAGGTATGAGTTGACTCATTGATTCGTTGATTTAATCTCTGCAATCACACACAAGCAGTACAAATCTGGTTTCTGATTCTGGTTTTGAACTGTTTTTTCATGAATACATTCATTACGCTGCCAAAACGTCAAACTTTCACACTGCGAATAAAAGTATCGACGAATCACGATGTGCAGAACACGTTGAGTTCATATTATTAATTTATGAAACAACAACACAGAGACTCTGTAGTCCAAACCAGGACGACAGCAACGCAGACCAGATCCACTCCTGCAACCTCTTATCCCGTTAGGGGTCTCGGGGGGCTGGAGTCGATCCCAGCTGGCACTGGGCGAAGGCCGGGGACCCTGGACAGGTCGCCAGTCCATCACAGGACACTTAGAGACAGACAACCTACGGGCAGTCATCAGTTAACCTACATGTCTTTGGACTGTGGGAGGGAACCTGAGTACCTGGAGAAAACCCACACTAACATGGGAGAACATGCACACTCCCAGGATTCCAAGCCGGAATCAAACCTGTGACCCTGTTGCTGTGAGGCGACCTGCACCACTGTGCAGCCCCTCTCTTCCTACCTTTCACAATAAAAGCCCCAGACATATGATATTCACAGGCGACTATTTTGCATTTTGCATGTTTGTGTCTTTAATTCGTCACATCCCCCAAAAAACCTCCAATCATCAAGCTTAAAACTTAACCAATCAAACGAGTGTTTTGATTGCAGCTGCAGCTCTGATTCGTGCCACTGACTGGCGTCTCTTCCACAGCCCCTGAGGCTCATGGGTAATTAGTATTTAGACAACCATACACCAAACCTGCAGGGTCTTTAGGAGACGACTCCTCCTGACAGTCTGGGCCCTGAATAGAGCCGTCAACCCGACAGGTCAACACATGCTCCGAGACCCTGCAGAAACCCCCCTGGACTCGGGGAGGCCCCCCAGGACAAAGACCCGGGGGGCTCCAGGACCCCCTGCTGCACACCAGCTTCATGCTCCTGCTATTTGGATTTGGAAGCGGCGCTTTGCGACATGGAAATGTGGCTCGGGAGCTGAAGGTCCTGTTTTCATAGTGTTCACCTTCATTTCCACTGCTGCTGCTTTACAGTCAGACTCTGCAGAATGAGGTCAAGGACTGTGAATGCAGCTTGTACGTGGGAGGAGTAAGGCAGCATGAGGCCGAGGTTCAATTCCCACCAGAACAGGCTGCATCTGGACGTTTATGCTTCTTTATTCGCTTCATACTTTTGATTTTTATAGATTTGAATCGAGGTTGTTCAGACTGGGAAGTCCTCAAAGAAAAACCTGTGATTCTAGACTATATAAATACAACTGACTTGTTTAATGAATAGAAAACAGCCCGGTGGATGAAGTAGTTTGATAATGATAATGATAATGTATTGTCTGTTTTATTTGCTAGTAGACTGAATTATCTTTGACTTTTGGGACTTTTGGTCAGACAAAGACAAGCAAGTTGTCTTTTTTTTTTTTACTCAGATATTTTTATTGATTTTTTTCCACTTTAATGCAAACATTCATTCATACAACAGAACAAACACTGGGCTACTAAATAATAATAATAATAACAATAACTACATCAATTAGATAATTAATAAATATATTTTAAAAAATAAAATAAATTTGATAATTAAAAAATATCAGAATTAAATTAAATAATGAATAAATACATAGTAAATTAAAATTATTAATTAAAATAAATTAGATAATGAATAAATATATATATTCAATTAAAAATAATAAAATAAAATAAACTAGAAAAAGATAAACAGATAAATAAATTAATAAGAAGAAGAAAAACAAATAAAGAGATTACATCACCTCAGGTTTTAGGAAAACTGTGATGGGAATATTTCAGTATTTTACACTGGAATATTTTATACTGGAGCATTAACCCTCCGTCATCAACCTCTGGCCTCCAGTCTGAGCCTTGTGAGCTTCCCCACCCTTCCTCACACCCACATAAGGCCTTCTTTATCAGGATGGGGGGAAGAGGGGGAGGAGGAGGAGGAGGAGGAGGGGAAGGAGGAGGAGGAGGGGAAGGAGGAGGAGGAGGAGGAGGAGGAGGGGAAGGAGGAGGAGGAGGAGGAGGAGGAGGGGAAGAAGGAGGAGGAGGAGGAGGAGGAGGGGAAGGGGAAGGAGGAGGAGGAGGAGGAGAAGAAGGAGGAGGAGGAGGAGGAGGAGGGGAAGGAGGAGGAGGAGGGGAAGGAGGAGGGGAAGGAGGAGGAGGAGGAGGAGGGGAAGGAGGAGGAGGTGGAGGAGGAGGAGGAGGGGAAGGTGGAGGAGGAGGAGGAGGAGGAGGGGAAGGAGGAGGAGGTGGAGGAGGAGGAGGAGGGGAAGGTGGAGGAGGAGGAGAAGAAGGAGGAGGAGGAGGAGGAGGAGGGGAAGAAGGAGGAGGAGGAGGAGAAGAAGGAGGAGGAGGAGGAGGAGGGGAAGAAGAAGGAGGAGGAGGAGGGGAAGGGGAAGGAGGAAGAGGAGGAGGAGAAGAAGGAGGAGGAGGAGGAGGAGGGGAAGAAGAAGGAGGAGGAGGAGGGGAAGGGGAAGGAGGAAGAGGAGGAGGAGAAGAAGGAGGAGGAGGAGGGGAAGAAGAAGGAGGAGGAGGAGGGGAAGGGGAAGGAGGAAGAGGAGGAGGAGAAGAAGGAGGAGGAGGAGGAGGAGGGGAAGAAGAAGGAGGAGGAGGAGGAGGAGGGGAAGGAGGAAGAGGAGGAGGAGAAGACAGGGATAGAAAAAGAAAAGAGCTCCCACACTCACACCAACACCTCAATATGTGTGTTTACATGTATACTAGCCAGTCTAACTCCACTGAGGAGAGGAGAGGAGAGAGGAGAGAGGAGAGGAGAGGAGAGAGGAGAGAGGAGAGGAGAGGAGAGAGGAGAGGAGAGAGGAGAGAGGAGAGGAGAGGAGAGAGGAGAGGAGAGAGGAGAGAGGAGAGGAGAGAGGAGAGAGGAGAGGAGAGGAGAGAGGAGAGAGGAGAGAGGAGAGGAGAGAGGAGAGGAGAGAGGAGAGGAGAGGAGAGAGGAGAGAGGAGAGGAGAGAGGAGAGAGGAGAGGAGAGAAGAGAGGAGAGAGGAGAGAGGAGAGGAGAGGAGAGGAGAGGAGAGGAGAGGAGAAAGGAGAGGATAGAGGAGAGAGGAGAGAGGAGAGGAGAGGAGAGGAGAGAGGAGAGAGTAGAGGAGAGGAGAGAGGAGAGAGGAGAGGAGAAGAGAGGAGAGAGGAGAGGAGAGAGGGAGGAGAAGAAGTGATTTTTGATCAGTGATTGATCAGTGGTCTCCATGAATCAGTCAGATCCTGATTGGACAGGAAGCCACAGAAACATCCTGAGGTTCAGTCACATGGAGGCTGAAGCTCAGTTAGTCTCTCGGGTTAACAGAGAGGGTTTTTGTTCCATCCAGGAGGAGGATGAACCTCCACGTTCCTACATCCCTCCGATGGGTTCACCCCTGGTAGCCTCGTCCCTCAGACCCCCTTCACCGAGACCACCTGAGGCCTCCACGCCGTCACACTGCAGGTTTGCCGACGTTGTCAGAAACAGCGGAGGCCATGGAGGCTAAATGTAGGAGCAGGCTGAGTTCATATGTCATGCTATGTAACGCTACCTCAGAGGAAGCAACCACATCTTTCTCCTCTGTTAGGATGCTTTTACATTTACTCCATGTTACGTCACGGCTGCGTTACGTCACGGCTGCGTTACGCCACGGCTGCGTTACGCCACGGCTGCGTTAGGCCACGGCTGCGTTACGTCACGGCTGCGTTACGCCACGGCTGCGTTACGCCACGGCTGCGTTACGCCACGGCTGCGTTAGGCCACGGCTGCGTTACGCCACGGCTGCGTTACGCCACGGCTGCGTTACGCCACGGCTGCGTTACGCCACGGCTGCGTTAGGCCACGGCTGCGTTACGCCACGGCTGCGTTACGCCACGGCTGCGTTACGCCACGGCTGCGTTACGCCACGGCTGCGTGATTCACGCGCCCACTGTTCACACCAGCTGTCAGCCTTTTCTTTCTACATGGAGTTTGACTTCCATAATGGCCATTTAAATTTAACCAGCCAAAACTTTACAATTAACTTTAATGAAGTGAAAACACACCCTGAAAGGGTTAAATTTGTGGGACAAAAACATGGACAATGCCATGGTAGCAACCTGTCAATCACCAGGTAGCCCCGCCCTAAAGCCCCCCTCCTTTCTGGTCTATCTGACTCTAAATGGACCATAATCTACTAAATGAACATCCTGCTGTACTGAAGAAGACTGAAACTAGAGACTGAGACCAGAAACTGATGTTTCCAGTGTTTACTGAGGTAATCAATCAGAGAGGAGGATCATTTTCTAGAGACTCTATAGACCCAGAGGAGTCGCCCCCTGCTGGCTGGAGACAGGATGAAGGGTTAAGGCTTCACCTCTCAGACCTGGAGGTTGTCCACTGATGTGGCGTAGGAAGGTTTAAAAGATAATAAATGAATACATAAATAAATTAGACGATTCAAGCATTCCTCCACTTATACACAAACCTCATATATCTAAACATTTGCGGTGACTGTGGTTTCTTATGTTTGTTTTTAAGCCAGAATATTTTCAGCTATTATTCAAAATGTGCTGCAGCCACTTTCTGGTGGGTCTCCTCACTTATATTTTTTTAGCCTCACTCCAAGGACGAGACTAAATATTTTAAATTCAAATTAAAAATCCCCGCAGACACACTGACAAACACACTGCTCTCACTTGAAGAGGTGCCAAGAAATGCAGCAATAACATTTTTTGATTTTCTCAATCTGTCCCCCAACGAGTCAGGAGTTCAATGAATTGTAATATTTATTATATATATTATAAACTGAGGGGGAAAGCAAAATACATTAGAAATAAACAGTGTGAAAAGCTTCTAACATGCTGGATGCATCATATGTTTAACTGTCTGTATACTGAGGAAGCATTCATACAGAAGAGGAAGGTTCAGTGTTTAATACCATTATTTTCATGTTGGCTGCTCAAATATGCATACATTTTATAAGCCTATAAAAACACTAAAAAGCAGATTTGAGCTCAAGAAAACACAGAATCAGGAGAAACTTCATTACAGAGAAAACAGACGTCACCGTGCCGCCCACGGCGTTTGACTGACAGGTGTTCTTACCACCTTAAACTCCAGTAACACCAGTAAAACCCGATTTAATCAGAGAAAACAAGCCCCTCATCTCAGACTCCACATCAAAGCTCTGCTACCCAGAATGCTTAGCAGAGGAGCACACGGCGCCACGCTAACCCCCGACCCAGAGGATCGGCATCCTGTCGAACCTTAACCCTCCACCATCATCTATACGTCGTAAAAGCACTCCAACTCCCATAATCCACCACAACAACACTCACATGAAGACACACAGCTGGGTCTTTCTCAGCCTCTCAGTGACTGTGTGATATCCTGGTTGTCACGCAGGTTTGTGGATATGTACACAGCAAAAGGGGAAAAAGTCTATTTTGGGGACGGATTAGTGGTCTATGAGTCGATGCGGGACGACACAGAAACACATGAAGACAGTTGAGCTCAGAGGTTTCATGAGGACACGCTGATAGAAACACACAAACACACCAACACACCAACAGTCCTGTAATCTGGTTATCCAGTTCAGATCACTTAAAACCCTTCTTTCCACAGACTGCTGGTTTGGCGTCACTCGGTTTGACTCGGCACAGATCTGCATCTCCGTTACTACAGGATGGAGGTGTGTGTGACCATGGCGAGGGCTAGAGGATAAACAGTCCATTTCCTGTCGTCTTCACAATAAAAGTCCCCCACTCGAACAGCAAATAGCATTGTTTCTGACTTGCAGTACTAAAACACTCCGTTTCCACAGCAGACATGACTAGAAATGTGTTGCTACTACAACAACCTCAGAGCTAAAACAAAAACTCAACACCCACCACCTACTTCCCCTCAGTCCCTCGTCGCTGGACCACCGACTAAATTAACTAACAAGCTAAAGAAATGCACAAGGTCTACATAGAGCTACACATCCATACAAACAAAAGTATCAGCTAAACATATATATTTGGTATTTAGAGCTGTCAATCAATTAAAATATTTAATCACAAATGAATCAAATATTTCATTCATATCTGTTAAAAATGAACCTTAAAGGGAGATCAGTCCAGTATTTAATCCTCTGATAATGTTAGTGGACTAATATGCTGCTTCATGTAAATGTATGTATATATTTATTATTGTAAATCAATAACACCACTAATCAATGGCAGATATAGTCCAGAAACCCTCCCAGGTTCTGACTTTAGCATCAACAATCTGCTCCAATCAGAACATGGCAAACTGCAGCCCAACAGGTAACAACAGCTGTCAGTGTAGTAGTAGTAGTAGTAGTAGTAGTAGTAGTAGTAGTAGTAGTAGTAGACCAATATCGGACTGCCTTTCTTTCAAATACATTCTGGACTTTTTCAGAAATATTTTTGGAGAGTTTTTGGACATTCTTGTGACTTTTTCCCAACATTTTTGGAAATTTTGTGAACTTATGGAATATTATTTGGACTTTTTTCCTTTTTTGGGACTATATTTGGACATATTGTGGACTTCTTTGGACATTTTGTGGATATTTTTGGACTTTTTTTAAAACACTTTTGGGACTTTTTTTTAACTCTAGCTTTGAAACTGAGCCGTTGTGTTAAAAAAAATTAGTGCTGTTAAAGTAAATTTGCATTTGTCTGCATTTTTAGTTTTGCTTGTGCAAAGTCATGATTATGAGAATAAGACACAGGTAGAAAAACACCAGAATTTGCCTTTAAAGTAAATGTAAAAATGTCACACACACACACACACACAGTCATGTTTCCATGAATTTGAAGATATTACATTGACTTGCATTCATTTCCTGGACCTTACCCTAACCCTAAGTGTAACTGTTACTTGCTTAACCCTAACCCTTACCCTAACCTCAAACTTAACCTTACCTTACCCTAACCCTAAACCCCAAGTCCTCGCCCTAAAATATAATGTTTTATGTTATGGGGACGTCCATTTTGTCCCCAAAAGGAAGACGAGTCCCCACAATGTGACTGTGTGAACAGGTTCAGGTCCCCACAACATATAGCAAAACACACACACACACACACACACACACACACACACACACACACACACACACACACACACACACACACACACCCCCTGGCTGTGTGTTTCTGGTGGAGGATGGAAGCCATTAGATCTGGTGATGACAATAGCAAAAGTCAGAAGGTCATCAAGCCGCTGACAGACTGGATTGATCCATCAGTGTCATGTATGTGTGTGTGTGTGTGTGTGTGTGTGTGTGTGTGTGTGTGTGTGTGTGTGTGTGTGTGTGTGTGTGTGTGTGTGTGTGTGACTGCTATATGTTGTGGGGACTCGCCTGCGTTTTGGAGACAAAATGGACGTCCCATAATGTAAATCATTATATTTTAGGGGGAGGACTTGATTTAGGATGAGGGTAAGATTGCGGTTAAGGTAAGTGTAACAGCTACACTTAAGGTTAGGGCAGGTCAATCAATGTGATTTCCTCAGACTGTCTATCTCACACAGAGGGTGAAACATTAACTTCTTAAGGTGAACTGAGTGACCTCCCCCTCTCTCTGAAATCTCCAACATTGTGTGTATTTTTACTTTCTTTCTGATCAGAGCTGCTTTGCTCTGCTTTCAAACACTTTTCTATCTGGGCTCCAGTTCAAGTATTTTTATGAGAGTCATCACGCTGGAAACGTTGGGGCCTACATATCGATCAAAATCATGTGAAAGTCCTTCAAGCAAAAGCCGTCTCCGAACACACAGCGACAGTATCTGACATTTAGAGATGAAAACGTGTCTGTGGAACGGACACTAAATTCAGCCTTCTGTCAATGTAGTTTGGTTTGGTGCTGTGCCTGCTACACACCTACATGCCTTTCAGCAAAGCTTTTCCACTCAATCTGGATGCTTCAGTTAAAGCTTTGGATGTCTTATTTTCAAGTGAAAATATGGAAAACTATACCTTGATGCCTATGTAACGCTCACGTGGGTTGTTTGAACTTTAACTCATTTTTTACAGATTAAAATGTACTGTCCATGTATGCTTTCCTTTAATAAAAGAGTATTACGGAAACAAGAATAAGGCTGATATATCTGGATGCAACTTTATTAGTTGTAACACATTTCTAGGGCTGCAACTAACGATTATTCTCATTTTCTGTTAATCTGTCGATTATTTTCTCGATAAATCGATTAGTTAAAGATTTATAAAATGTCAGAAAATGGTGATAAATGTTGATCAGTGTTTTCTAAATGTCTTGTTTTGTCCACAACTCAAAGATATTCAGTTTACTGTCACAGAGGAGGAAAGAAACCACAAAATATTCACATTTAAGAGAATTTAGACTATTTATTTCCAGAAAAAATACTCAAATAATTTGAAAATACTTGGCAATTAATTTAATGGTTGAAAACTAATCGATTAATCATTGCAGGCGGTACATTTATCCCACAGTCTCCCAGCTACAGCGAGGCTCTGCTATCCCGTCGTTAAGAGTCATTCACGTTAAAACTGTTTAATTAGTCCAGATTTTGGTATCGGTGTTCCAGATGCTAAAAGAACTCAGTTTTAGGGCAGACGTGAAATCCCTCGTATTTAAGGGAGGACAGACATTGACTATTGATTATCTGCAGCTTTGATCAGCTTTCAGGAACCCAAATCCAAAAACCAGCCCCCCCGGTCGCCTGACGGGGGGCTGAAAAGATGTTTCTGTCAGACGCCACAGAGGGCAGGCGGGAGGGACGACGACGAGAGAAGATCCAGGAAACAAAGAGAGTTTTGTGTCATTTCAGACCACGAGCTGGAGTCGACTTGCCAGGGTAGCCACGAGAGTGGACCACATTGCATGGTGGAATGTGTGTGTGGTGCATTCTTTGGTTCGGGGCATGGCTACGCTGCAATAAACTGTAAACACATCAACACAGAGCACAGAAAACACACAGATTATGTCCTGTAACAACCCCGCTTTAACCCCACGTAATAGCTGGGAAACAACGTGTTAATAGCTGCAGAGCTGCTGCTGGAAAATGTTAGAAAGACCAACCAGAGACAAGGTGGGATTAAAGTCTTTGGATGGTAATCCAGCAGCACCGGACACCAAGGACTGACGGCGAACCACAACACAGCACAGCACTACAACTGCCTGGTGGAGGGTTTCTGTATTTTGATTGAGAAATTAGCAGGGCAATCAGTGTCACTTAATCAGACTATCATTTCCTCGACTGATTGATTGTTTGGTCTATTTATGTTAGATAACCGTGACAAATATGGTCATAATACGAGCACCTTTTTACTTTCCCCCAACAGAACGGGAAGATTAAGCGGTGAAAAAGTCACATAATCTTTTCAGGAACAAGGTTGACTTTCTGAGGGCTGCACAGTGGTTAGCACTGTCACTTCACAGCAAGAGGGTCGCAGGTTTGAATCCAGCTTGGAGTCCTTCTGTGTGGAGTCTGCATGGTCTCCCCGTGTTAGTGTGGGTTTCTCCGGGTTCTCCAGGTTCCTCCCACAGACCAAACACATGCAGGTTAGTTGATGTCTCTAAATGTCCTGTAGGTGTGAATGTGAGTGTGAATGTTGTCTGTCTCTAAGTGTCCTGTGATGGACTGGAGACCTGTCCAGGGTGAACCTACCTTCACCCAGTGGGATCGGCTCCAGACCCCCGAGACCCCTAACGGGATAAGTGGCTGCAGTTGACTTTCTGAGCGCAGTGAAAGAGTAGAGTGGTGTCTGTATTTATGACGCTGTAGTCTGAGCCAATATGGCAAACTGTATTACCCCTTTAAACCAAACCCCCAGGAAGAGCACCGGTCCTTGATCCCAACATAGTCGTTGATCCCCCAGCGGTTCTACAACATCTGTGTCCATCACGTCGTCACTGGGCCCAAAAAGACTTTTCCCATAGACTTACACTGAGAAAGAGACATCTGTAACTCAGAAGATAATCAACACTAACAGTCCTTATTTAAATCATCAAGTCCTAAAAGATGTAAAACGCATTAATATCTGCATCCAGAGTTATTTCCTTCGTCTGTTCACATCTACGGAGACCCAGACGGTGATGACAGCGCGAGCCGTGACGTCGGGACCCTGTGATCGAATCATGTGACCCAACAGACACTACTGTGCACGTCGGACATGCACATTAGGGCCTAGAAAGACGAGGAAGTCTACCCGTTGCCTTCATTGTTGCCCGTTGCTCCACTGAGCAGCTTTAATATGAATGAATGGGGCCCCGCCTCCAAGGCTGGATCCAGTTCTCTTTATACGGCCATGCTTCCAGCGCTGACAAAAGCCGCGCAGACCCAGACCCACTCCTGTTCTTAACTTTCACAATAAAAGCTCGAGACATATAATATTTGAAGGCAAGTATTTCTCTTTTTATGTCACTCATTCGTCATACTGCTGGTGTGTACAGGCCTTTACTCGTGATATTTTTGTAATTGCGACAGTGCATGTCACAAATACACCGTTCATATTGTTGCTCTCAGTTGTAGGCAGCATCTGAGAAGTGACAACAGTAGTATTATATATTATACTATTATATAATAGTATTTCTTTGCTCAAATCCAGTCTTTCCTAACGGAGACCTTCACACCCCTGACGTTAACTTTGAGTATCTCAGTGGACTCTGAGCTGCGTTATTTATTTCAGAGCACAGATTTCTTCTGAAATTCACTCTCAACTCCGACTGATGTTGTGTGTGTGCGTGTGTGTGTGTGTGTTTGTATGTGTGTGTGTGTGTGTGTCGGTGGGGGGTGACTGCAGGTCAAAATTTGCAAATCAGCAGAACACGAAACCCAACGGGGGTTTTAAAAACGGTTCTCCGGCACATCAAAATGCAATTTCAGTGTAATGTGAGAAAAAAAGAAAACATGGCTGAGTGTGTGTGTGTGTGTGTGTGTGTGTGCGCTGCCCCCCCCCCCCCCCCCCCAGTGAGAGGGTAAAATGCAGGACAAAAACAATAACAACTTTAGCAGCCTCAGCTCAGGACCTCCACACCCCCAACACACAATAATAATATCACCACACACACACACACACACACACACACACACACACACACACACACACACACACACACACCTGCAATAATAACACAGTTGTGTGTTTGAGACCGTACTGATGCATCAACACAAAGAGAAGTTGTTATTTCAGTGTGTTTGCCTACAGACGTAGCCTGAAGTAACAGCTAAAGGCTTCACAGATTACAGATAGACACATTCCAACCCCCCCCCCCCACACACACACACACTCCCCCCCACCACACACACACACACACACACACACACACACACACACACATACACCACTCACTATCTGCATCACAAAATGTTAAATATCTGAGGATCTTCAAGGAATCCAAAGTTTGATATTGTGAATACTGCAATATTTTAAAGCAAACATGATGTCGCAGACCTGCATGACTTTGGACTGTGGGAGGAGACCGAAGAACCCGGAGAAAACCCACGCTAAACGGCATGTCTTTGGACTGTGGGAGGAGACCGGAGAACCCGGAGAAAACCCACGCAAACCTGCATGTCTTTGGACTGTGGGAAGAGAACGGAGAACCCGGAGAAAACCCACGCTAACCTGCATGTCTTTGGACTGTGGGAAGAGACCAGAGAACCCGGAGAAAACCCACGCTAACCTGCATGTCTTTGGACTGTGGGAGGAGACCGGAGAACCCGGAGAAAACCCACGCTAACCGGCTTGTCTTTGGACTGTGGGAGGAGACCGGAGAACCTGGAGAAAACCCACGCTAACCTGCATGTCTTTGGACTGTGGGAGGAGACCAGAGAACCCGGAGAAAACCCACACTAACCGGCTTGTCTTTGGACTGTGGGAGGAGACCGGAGAACCCGGAGAAAACCCACGCTAACCTGCATGTCTTTGGACTGTGGGAGGAGACGGGAGAACCCGGTGAGGACAAAGAGGCGGCGGTGGTAACCATTACAGCCCCTTTGTGCTCTGTAAACAGTACAGTTATGAATGGTGATGACAGCAAAAAGAAGTCACACCCGAGCATTTTAAACGAGACGGCGTCCGACGGGGTTTGGACACATCGCCGTTGACCCGTCGCACCAAGGACAGTCCGCTCTGGTAGCACCAGGAGCCCCGGAGGGCGCAGCAGGTGACCATGGGTAGCGGTGTGGTCAGGGCGAAGGGTGCTGCACCTTCACCACGGTGCCTCCGCCTCTTCCCATGGAATCCCCCGGGCAGACTGCACCGCTGATGTCAACACCATCCATGATTCGCTGTTTGCCAGATAGTCTTTATGTCAAGTACAGCCATTTCTCAATGTCTCCACACACAATGAAATGTACCATAATAAACACACTCGTGTCCACAAAACCCTTAGTCCACCGACGGAAAATACAACAATGCTGATGACAGAATACGAGCTTTACGTCAGCTATCAAGCAAAAAACACTGCATGATGATCTGCTGCTTCGTCTGCTCGCCGTCACTGTAAACTGAAGATGTCTGGGGTTGTGGGCGGATGTTTGACCATAACAGGCAATTTGAAGACGTCACCTTGGGCTCTGGAGAACTGTGCAAGGACTTTTTGACATTTTATAGACTAAAAACAATAGATGAACTGAAAAAAGAAATGAAACAGAAGATAGCTGAGGCCTTTATATCCACTCTGACAGTAGACACGGCTCTTCGTATAGCTCACAGTTCACGTCAGATTTCCACGTCCACGCATTTGCAAACTTAAATAAGAAATAAGGCTGCAAGCAATTCATATTTTCATGACTGATTTATCTGCATGTCAGTAATGAAAAATCCCAGTTTCCCTCTGCCCAGTGTGACTACCTCCACCGAGGAGGTCGTGTTTCTGGTTCTGTTTGTTTATCAGCAGCATTACAGTAAAAAACTACTGGCCCAGTTTGGTATAAAGATGCAGCACAGGGCAAGGACGAACCCATCAAACGTCAGAGCGAAGTGGTCTAAGATCTACTCTAGTTTAGATTGTTTGTGTAGTCTGACCAACATCTCAAAAATATCCAGTTTAGACTACGTAAAACCACAAATATTCACATGAGGAGGTATTTTTGCTTCATAATTTACTTAAAATAATTACTTTCCAGCCCTGCTCTACATGCAAAACTCCCAATAATTTGTGGGACACATGAATACACTCGTTCTTCAGTCCCTCTCTTCAGTACAGCCGACTGTGCTGCTGCACAACATGTGTGTTTGATTAGCCAGGACAGTTAGCACAGCGAGTCAGGGCCGAGGACATGGAAACACTAGAGACAATAGCATCTCTATCTAATGACATCCTCATCTACCCCCCGCAGAGCAGACTGCTACTGGAGGCTACAGCTGTTTACCAGCCCAGGACGTCTGGTCGCATACCTTCGACCACATGTCCAAACATTCTGCTGTGAGATGCCTGGATTTCTGTTACTGAGAGGGAGATTATCATTTCCATCTCTGTTGCCTCTTCTGGGTAAATCAGATTCCAGACTGTTGTTTTCCAACATGCATCTGGTGAAGAAGAAGAGGCAGAAGAAGAGGAAACCCCCTCTTTCAGCCACAACATGCCCATGTTTAACAGTTTGGGTTCAGTTGGGGTGAACTTTGTCCACCAAGACATTTATTAAGATAAATCCTGCAACGAAACAGAGCTGCAAGGTTCGCCTCCATCAAAATCAGTTATTTTAAGGAGTCTTTCAGTGGTTTTTCCCATGATAAGTTAAAGGGAGACACACCAGGCTATAGGTAAAAATAACTGATAGATACGAGGGATCGACCGATGTCTTCTTCAGGACCAGTACCGATTATTAGTAACCAATGAGAGCGATAATCAATACACGTTTGCAGTCAAAACAAAATTCTTGGTGTCATTAGTCAGTAGTCCTGGTCCAGACTCAGAGGACAGACTAACATTAGTCAGTACTCCTGGTCCAGACAAAGGACAGACTAACATTAGTCAGTAGTCCTGGTTCAGACTCAGAGGACAGACTAACATTAGTCAGTAGTCCTGGTTCAGACTCAGGGGACAGACTAACATTAGTCAGTAGTCCTGGTTCAGACTCAGAGGACAGACTAACATTAGTCAGTAGTCCTGGTCCAGACTCAGGACAGACTAACATTAGTCAGTAGTCCTGGTCCAGACTCAGAGGACAGACTAACATTAGTCAGTAGTCCTGGTCCAGACTCAGGACAGACTAACATTAGTCAGTAGTCCTGGTCCAGACTGAGAGGACAGACTAACATTAGTCAGTACTCCTGGTCCAGACAAAGGACAGACTAACATTAGTCAGTAGTCCTGGTCCAGACTGAGAGGACAGACTAACATTAGTCAGTAGTCCTGGTCCAGACTGAGAGGACAGACTATCATTAGTCAGTAGTCCTGGTCCAGACTCAGAGGACAGACTAACATTAGTCAGTAGTCCTGGTCCAGACTCAGAGGACAGACTAACATTAGTCAGTACTCCTGGTCCAGACAAAGGACAGACTAACATTAGTCAGTAGTCCTGGTCCAGACTCAGAGGACAGACTAACGTTAGTCAGTACTCCTGGTCCAGACAAAGGACAGACTAACATTAGTCAGTAGTCCTGGTCCAGACTCAGGACAGACTAACATTAGTCAGTACTCCTGGTACAGACAAAGGACAGACTAACATTAGTCAGTAGTCCTGGTCCAGACAAAGGACAGACTAACATTAGTCAGTAGTCCTGGTTCAGACTCAGAGGACAGACTAACATTAGTCAGTAGTCCTGGTTCAGACTCAGAGGACAGACTAACATTAGTCAGTAGTCCTGGTCCAGACTCAGGACAGACTAACATTAGTCAGTAGTCCTGGTCCAGACTCAGAGGACAGACTAACATTAGTTAATAGTCCTGGTTCAGACTCAGAGGACAGACTAACATTAGTCAGTAGTCCTGGTCCAGACTCAGAGGACAGACTAACATTAGTCAGTAGTCCTGGTCCAGACTCAGGACAGACTAACATTAGTCAGTAGTCCTGGTCCAGACTCAGAGGACAGACTAACATTAGTCAGTAGTCCTGGTCCAGACTAATAAACTTCTGTCTTGACAGGAAACAACTTGATTAGGTTTAGGCAACAAAAGGACTGAGTTAGGTTTAGGAAAAGGCTGTGGTTTGGGTTAAAATAACTCAGGAAGTGGTGTAACTAGAGTACAGATGTTACGTGACAAAGAAGTCAACACTGACTGCTGGTGCTGCCGTATGAACCGAGGTCTCCTGGGTTAAACTGTTGTTTTTGGACCCAGCCATCCAGCCCAGCCTCCTCCCTATGAGGCGTCTGGCTCTGTCCGCTGGTTCACGATTACATGGATTACATACATATTGATAATGTGGCATATATATGAATTACAGTGCGTTGCTTTTCGTAGGTATAGCTATGAAGGACGTATGAGAACAGCCTGTAAACACAGAAACATCAAAATTTAAAATTTAAATTAAATACCAAAGAATTTTTCACTCAAAACAAAATATAAGGAGCTCAGCTCAGTCAAAGTTTTCATCAGGAATAACCAAAATACCAGAACGACCTCCATTCGGGGGTCAGAAGTGCTCGGTTGGTTTCAGTGGCTGGACAGCCTGGGAGATGGCTCATTGCTGGCGGTTTACGAAGATGGCGATGAGTCCAGCTTTGTAGAACATGTGGACCACAAAGAAATGAGACAATGAGGGGGGGCAGCCAAGCTAGTGGTCGGCTAATACTCTCCGAACATACCGGACCCTTTTCCTCAGGAGAAAAGTCAATACACGCCATACTGGTTGGAGTCTGACGAAGCCTCCTTTCTGTCCTTGACATCTGAATCATCCGGCTGTTCTCATACACGGTTCAGAGTTTTACCTACAAAACATAACGCACTAAAATTTGCATTCATACCACAAAATCAATTCGTATGTAATCCGCGTAACTGCAAACCAGGAATTATAAAGAGCGACAAACGGCACATAGGTAGGAGGTCGGGGCAGGTGGGTGAATCAAAAACCACTGGAGTTTCACCCAGCTGTTCACGTCCAGTGTCAACATTGATTCATTCGTCACCTCACTTGTGACAAACCAAGATCTTTTCCTAAACCTAACTAAGTAGTTTTGCTGCCTAAATCAAACCAAGTTGTTTCCTATAAAGACGGAAGTTTACTTTGAAAAGACTGTATGCATGTAACAAGCGTAAATTGATGCCTGCAGCATATGTTGCTGGACATTCGTAGGAAAATGCATAAAAATCAGTAGTACGTGTTCATCATACGAACCGTTACATGAGGATTAGGGGTTGTAACGATTCATCTAACATATCTATGTATTGATTTATAGTCCTACGATCGATCCAACTACATCAATAGATACACTGCAAGTTGTCCTTCACGGTGGACGTATATCAATCTAAAATTGATTTGCAAGGTAAATAATCTATTGTGCTTATACTAAGAATTTACACCTTGTATTTAAGCACGATAAACGTATAAAACGTATACGATAAACGTATACAGGGCCTGAAATTAGCACCCGCCACCCACCAAATGTGGGTAAATTGTTAACAATCGTCCGGCCATGAAAAACTTTGGCAGACAGGGAAAATGCTTGGTTGTTCCGACTCCTTGGCATCTCATGCCTCCATGAATATTGATTCCTCTGATCAATGCCATAGATATGTGTGCACAATGACGCATAGGCACGCTGTATCATTCAGTTTGTTTGGGACCAGAGTCATGGCAGAAAGTAAAAACCTCTCAACAACATGTCGCTACTACTAAACCTGACAGGACGCACCCTGTTTTTTCCCAGATAAGGCGACACTGAGAGTTAGTAACGTTAACGGTTAGCCGGCATTAGCAGCACAGTCCTGCTGATATGAAAACAGAGCTACTACCATTAATGGAGGTTTCATTACATTATGATACTATCAAGCTCTGCTCAGTAAAAATGAGTGTTGGGCGAAGGTTATCATGATTTTTGATGAGAAACTTGAATACATTTTTTCACAGAAACAAAAAGTAGATATTAGAGAGGAAATTATGAGCTGTTTAACTTCCAAACACTACCTCATTTAATCAAAGCAAATATTTGGATAATCATATTTGAATTGTATGTTTTTACAGTACTGTGTACAGTACCTGTCTCCCAGAAGGTACTGCATAATCAGATCACTCCAATTTACCATGTATATAATGTTTTTTATCTGTGTTTGATGTCCAGCGTGTGGAAATATTTTTGGCTTTTGCAAAAAGGGAGACATCCTTGATAAATCACTCGCTGTTTGCAGACTATGGAAAGGCCAGATAAAATATCTGATTAAAAAAAGTATCATTAAATCCCTAATGAGGATATGTTGAACACATATAAAACATATTTTGGTATAAAATCTCTTGTATAAAACATCACTGGAGACAAGTTGTAGACTCTTGTTCAATACGTACAGTCTGATGTTGATTTAAATGGCATTAATTTAGACAACGAACTCACCACTGCAACCTCCAAAATCACCAACCAGTCAAATTTAACTTCGCCATCTTGGAGGTTTTTGAAGCACATTTTTTGGATGACAAATTGTCCCATGGGAGCGCCGCCTTGAAGTCCGGGAGCCGAAGACGCAAAGATGTCCTTAACAAAGATCACCAGTAAATCATAAAACCGCATACGAAAGTGAGCTGACAAATACAACAATGGAGGAAACTCACCACGTAGTCATCACAACCACATCT
The DNA here is from genome assembly GCA_947000775.1 of Pterois miles. Lineage (NCBI taxonomy): Eukaryota > Metazoa > Chordata > Actinopteri > Perciformes > Scorpaenidae > Pterois > Pterois miles. Next base: position 3,378,154 of record CAMQGK010000478.1, on the reverse strand, counting down.
GACACAATAAGAAATGTCACAAGCATCGGAGGACAACTGGCAGAGTTTTAAATGATCAATTACCATAAGGCTTGTGTGTCTTTTGGTTTCCTATTAAGCCTGGAGATATGCTGACTCACTGAATGTCTGACTGAACGCTAATGGCTAACCGGCTGAGCAGATAAAACCATAAACTCACCGCGTCATCACATGTCTGATCGCCGTCTACAAGGACAAGTACTCAAGTACTAGTATATGTAATATCTCCAGTCCACACCCACCCACACACCCCACAGCGCTAATTTGTTATGCTCCTGGAGGAATGTTGACCAAATGGCTTACATCCCTGTGCTGTGTCAGACGTGGGAAGCTTCCCTTCCCCCTCCAGCAGCCAACACACTCCCTCCAAAACACAGACATCCTGAAAGGGCAACTGGCATATCTCCATCCATCCTATATCTCTTGCACATGTTTCACGCCTGCCCCAACAAACAGCCGACTCACTGTTGACATGCACCAAATAACTCGCTTTGACCACCTCTTTTAACCCCAACATAAATCTATGAGAACTGTGATAATTATTTCATTAATTGTTTACAAAATGGGAGGTATTTCTGGGAGCTTCTGACAGGGAGGAGACCCCAGAAGACCCAGAACCTGCTGGGTTTGTATCCAATCTGGTCTGGGGATGCCTTCAATACCCCACTGAAGAACTAGACATAGTGTTTAGGGGCCACATTGCTTAGCCTGCTAGCTGCAGAAATGGATAAGGGGAAGAAGAGATGGATGGATCAGGTGGCAACCACCAAGTCCGAAAAGTGAAGTCTTAACCCTCCATCCTGTCTCCAGCCAGCAGGGGGCGACTCCTCTGGGTCTATAGAGTCTCCAGAAAATGATCCTCCTCTCTGATTGATTACCTCAGTAAACACTGTATCTCTGTATCATATCACTTGGTTGGTTGGTTCTGGACTTTTATTAAACTTGTGTGAATAATTGCAAAATTTTTAAAAGGACATTTTATTTATCCTTCCCCGTCACAGTCACCATGGCGTCGCCCATTGGTTTGTGGACTGCCGTTTTGAAGCCTTGAGTTCGGCATGTTGGCAGTTGCCATCTTGTTTTTTTTTTGCAACTAGAAACACACAACTGAACGCAGAATAAGATGTTTTTAGGCAACCAAAAGGGTTATAATTAACCTATATGAAGTGAAAACACACTGCGAAAGGGTTAAGCATCCCCTGTTTTCTGGTCTATCTGACTCTAGATGGACCATAATCTACTAAATGAACATCCTGCTGTACTGAAGAAGACTGAAACTAGTGACTGAGACCAGAAACTGATGTTTCCAGTGTTTACTGAGGTAATCAATCAGAGAGGAGCATGAACTGATGAGGAAAATGAGTCAAAGTTATTACATTTTTCTTGATGAAGACATAAAGAACACTGGCAGCCATGTTGGAGGTCTGGAGCTCTGTAACCTCGCTCGTCGGGGAAGTGAGAGGATTATGACTGTATTCAGCTGTGGTCCATGCAGACACAGTAAACCTCTGTGTGTGGAGGCTGAAGGAAAACCCTCGAAACCTAAAACACATTCTGTCTTTCATACACACACCTCAGCTCTGCCTGTTCCTGTCTTTCTCCTCTTTCCTTCAAGGACTTAACACTTAATCATTAAACACTTTTCTGCACCACATTTTCCTGTCCGGCACTCACCGCCTCGGCTACTTTACTGTGTGTTTTAACTAGCCACTGGACACAAAACAGCCATAGAGCGCAATTTGATTTTTATCTCCTTTAGCAGTCCCAGTCACATTTTCCCAGGGGCTGCTGTGTGTTTCCAGATGACTGAGCCAGGCTTTTCCATTCCCCGCTGTGGTGCTGTGGTGAATATAGAAGTCCAACATTTGCACCACCGCTGCTGCAACTCTGAAGGAAAGACTGCGAGGGGAGAGCAGAGGTTGAATGTCACGCCGGCCTACTTATGCACTGGACTGAACACACACATACACAGACCACCCCCAGCAGAACACACACCAATAATTACTCGCAGTAATTCAAAAGACACCCTCCTTATTTCCAGCAGCTCACCGCCCGCGGCGTGAAACTGTGGGAAGAGGCCGGGAGGAAACGTTGGCCCACACGACTTTATCGCACAAGACGAGGGTCAAAGAAATAAGCAAATCTCTTACAAAAACACACCTGAAATTAACCTGTTAGAGCTCTGCAGAAATAACCCACCTAACTACATGTCACTCTGCACGTCTATCTCCCATACGTCCTGGTTTCTTGGGTCAGTAACCTCTACGATATGTGACACAAAAGCCTGAAGCAATCCCAAGAATCACAGTATTTCTTTTCAAGGATTTGATTATTATTTTGTCATGCATAAATAATGTGCACAAACAGGCTTACAAGACACTATTATTTAGAAAATAAAGAAAAGCAAGCAGCAATGACTGGGTCGATGACTATGAGTCAGTATTGCCGCGTAGACGTCCTCAGGCCTGGACTGCTATGAAACAGGTCAACAACACCGGTCGCCTGAAAATATCTTTTCCAACATTCGGTTGTACTTAGCTCCTCCCTCTTCTCTCACTTGTGCTTGCAAAAAAACAAGATGGCGATGGCCAAAATGCCAAACTCAAGGCTTCAAAACAGAAGAATCGCCACAAACCAGCGGGTGACGTCACGGTGACTACGTCCTCTTCTTATCTGCGGTCTGTGGGTTAGATGCTAGAAAGCATTGTGTTGTCTCAGTGCCTGTAGTCTCTGCATAGACATTAAAGTTGAATGTAATCTCTGAGGTGTAGGACAAGTTTGTCTTTCAACTGTGAATCGTGTAAATTCTCCGCCACGCCACGTCAACGCCGTGTCCAAAAAAACCTTTTAACAGCTTTTCATCACAAGGTCTTCATGTTAAATCTGAACAAAAGTACTAGTCGCAGAAAGAAAAGTAGCCGACTTATAAACATAAAAATGAAATAGCTGATCTATTTTTATCATCATCTGAGCACCAAAACATTTCTGGGTTCTGAACAGACATTTCATTTAAAACAGAAGATCACAGTTTGGACAATACGTCCTCCAGCATGTTTTTAAATCTACCAACTTCCAGGTCCAGAGGACGGATTCCTGCTGTTTGAGACCTCTGACTCGTTGATAAGTTTCCTATTTTATAAGATTCATTGATTGATTTGAATATTTTCCTCAAGTTTAGCAAGTAGCTTCCTTCTAACTGTTCATCCAGCATGATAAATTACTACGACACATACTGTTTATTGCAATTCCTCAAAAATAGCATGGAGCTCTGTCCATCAGCCGTATATCCCACTGGAGTCCATGTTTCTAGTCCGAACTCCACCTGAAGGGGTTTCACTCGTCTGTCAGCAGTCAGGCATTTTTACCTGGCAGTCAATGAAGTGACAGGAAGGTGAACAGAGCCTTTTAGCACCACTTTGACCATGTAAATATATATATATATATATACGTATATATATGTATATATATATATACACTGTGTGTATATACAGGGCTTCTTCTTCATCCCCAGTGACAGCTGACAAACAACTGCTCCATATTTGCCTCACAATAACTTCTTCTTCTCTGCAGGAGAGGAGGAGGAGGAGGAGGAGGAGGAGGAGGAGAGGAGCTAGCTAGTCAAAAATACACATGAGGATGCAGGAAAAGCAGATTTCTTTAAATACATTTAGGGGTTGAAAGTTTAAACCAGAGGGACCAGCAGCCAGAGCACATATGAATGAGAGCAGTCACAGAATCGCAAACCACAATTGCTGTTTTGGTGGAGCCCCGTGGAGCTCTGCAACGACCACATCCTGGCCAAGCAGGATTCCTCCAGGCAGTCTGGAGGGACATGCTGCACAAATGTGACACCAACCGCGTACATGTGTACAGAAATATGAAGAAAATGATACAGACTCATATAGAATGAGACGTGGTGTCGTTTAAACTCGCTCCTCGAACTTTATGAGCGCTTTTATGCAGCTTTATCTCATGTAATTCAGACTTTCAGACATTTAATGTCAAACTTACTTTAGTGATGATGAGCGGCTCGCCGTGCTCGAGCCCTCCTTTCAGCGTGAACCCCCAAGGCGCGCCCCCGCTCAACTGGACCTGAATGTGGTGGAAAGAGACGAGCTGCTCCACCGTCTCCATGCTGTCCCTCCGCTCCGTCTACCGTCCTCCTCTCCCCGTTTCCCCGTCTCTCTGTCGGTTTGTTTGCCTAGCTTGGGTCGTTGCTGCTAGCTAGCGGCGCCGGTACCGGTCCCTCCGCTTCTCCATCACCGCTCTAACAACAACAACGAATGGATGGATGGATGGGTTAGGTTAGGACGGAGTGGAGGAGGGGGAGGGAGGAAAGTTTTAGTTAGAGTCAAGTGTGTCGAAGTTATGACCAGTATGGCGGTTGCAACTTCCGGTGAGGGTGTTTAACACTCACGAAAAGTAGTTGTTAGCGCATTTTATAGCTCCACACTTTATCATGTAATTATGCCGATTATTTTCTTTAATGCTTTAAGCTAATACCCCTCTGATTCCCCCCAAAATAGCAAGTAGTACGCTTTTAGTACGCTTTGGGGGCGGCAGTAGCTCAGTCTGTAGGGAGTTGGCTTGGGAACCGGAGGGTCACCGGTTCAAGTCCCGACATGGACCAAGAACTGAGTGTGAACTGGTAGCTGGAGAGGTGCCAGTTTACCTCTTGGGCACTGCCGAGGTGCCCCTGAGCAAGGCACCAAACCCCCAACTGCTCGGGGCGCTTGTCAGGAGCAGCCCCCTCACTCTGACATCTCTCCAATTGTTGCATGTATATGGGTCCTGTATGTGCATGTGTGTGTATAAGTTAACAGAGTGAAAAAATTGAATTTCCCCTAGCGGGACTAATAAAGGACTATCTTCTTTATTTTGACATGTGAATCCAATGTTTCCGGTTACCTTCGCTAACTCGACGGAAAAACTTTGGAGAAACTTTGGGACTCACGTTAGGCGGGCCCGCCCACTATTCGAACGGCGAGATGTGATTGACACACGGGTCCACCAATAGCAGTAAGGGTCTGGCTGACCATGTCCAATGAGAAACGAGGAAGGGGGCGGGGCTACAGCGCAACAACCGCTGTATTGTAATCACATCAGCGGGCTCGCGGCTGCAGCTCCAACCAGATCACCGTCGCAGCAGTGAGTGGCCGACCCGCGTCTAGAACACGAAACCCGCCACTTTACCTCCGACCCCCGCAAAAACTATCATCAGTTCATCTGATGACATGCTGCCGAATTTATGCCCATAACAGAAAGATAATTTTAGTGCTCCAACAATTATATGTGGAAGGCTATAGTACACACTTCACAGCAAAACTACAAATCCCACAGGAAGAACGTAGTAGTTTGGTTACTGCTAACAGACTATCACAGGAGTTTGAAGAAATACCACAAGAATACTAGCTTTGGTGGAAAGTTACTCTGGTACCAGTGTTGGAAAGTAGCCTAACTAAGTACATTTACTCAAGTACTGTACTTCACTACAAATTTGAGGTACTTTTACTTGTGTATTTCCATTTTCTGCTACTTCATACTTCTACTGCACAACAGTTCAAGGACAAATGTATTTTTTTAGCTACTTTGCAGATTGGAATAAATAAAACAGAATATAATCAACAAATAATGATGATTTATTATATTTAAAGATAAAACTGTATTGATCCCGGGAGTAACTTTACAAGCTACCCAGCAGTATATAAAGTAATTAAAATTACCTCCAACTTTACCAGCTGCAACATGAATGCATCAATATCTCAAATTAAATGATAAAACATAAATTATTTTTGAAATGGTCCACTTATTCTAATACTTTTGTGATTTTACTTAAGTGAAACCTTGAATGCATAACTTTTACTTGTATTAGTATTTCTGCAAAGAACTTCTTCAACCACTGTCAGGTACTACCCACAAGTATAATTTTGAGGTACTTGCACTTGAGTATTTTTAATGTGTACTACAAAACACATCTACTCCACTACATTCATGTGGCAGCTGACTAAACGTTGCAGATAAAGATGATAAACTGGTGCATTGTTACAGGTTAATTATAAATATACATAATAAGGGTTTTACTTTTGATAAAAGTACATTTTTCAAATTTATTGAGTTGCTCTGTGGGAAAATTAATCCTCAAATTTCTTTATGTAAAAACAAATATTATCAAAGCCTTCATTCGTCCACACTGAAGCCCTGCAGACCAGCAGCATTAAGAGCTACAGTACATACGACTGCAGGCCAACAACAACATTCACTATCACGTCCCACACATTTCTAAACCCTGACCAGTCCTACCAGTCTGCTCTGACCACCATATAAAGACACATTTAACCCATTTGTGTCCAATGACTATATTTAGTATGATGACACAACATTTGTTCTGATTGATCAAAAGTCTTGAAATATGGTATGGACGAACTTTTGGATTATACTTTTAATAAAAGTCAGCATGCATGCATTCGATTATTTTTGGCTCAGTTTCTTTTGTAGCGGCTCAGTTTTAAAGCTAGAATGAAGATAATGGCAACATATGAAACTAGAAAACCTAACAGGAAGTTAGCATCGCCCCGGTTCCCTCAACAAAAATGGTCATTTGTGGGCTGCAAACTGACAAATCTGATCAGAGATCTCAAAAACGTGCACAAAAACTCTTGCGAGACTCGCTGCTAACATAACTTTTACTATTAGAGGTCAATGCCTAACCTCTACCATCTTGCAACTTTCCCCAGTTTATCGACCATTGAGTTCTGGATTATTGCAGAAAATATAATAATAATATTCATACTTTCATTAGTGGTGTGACGATTTAATGTGCTGCGATATTTCACGATATAAAAACGTGACAATGTGCATCGTCATGATGAAAACTGTATGGTGATATTTTGGGGATGCGATAAATTAATCTAAGAAATGTGCTTCAGACAGGTAGCAGAAAACACTGAATTTCTCCACTGTGGGACTAATAAAGGAATATCTTATCTTATCTTATCTTAACACAGACACAGCCCGGAGCTGCTGAGTGAGCTGAGCTGAGTTCTCTCCTCTCTCAGATTATATTAGTTATAAACACCACAATCTTCCACTCCGATGTGTTTATATGATGACAGCACGCCCAGTTTCCCAGTTACACCTCTGAAAATGTCTGAATAATGCATGTTGTTGCCGTGATATATATAGAAGGGGATAATAGCGTTTATTTATGTAGCCTTAGTTACGTAGTCATATTTTCATTATTCAAGTTTTGTTAAAATTATTGTTATAATATTGTATTGAGATTGTGAACCCAATATCGTGCATCATGAGCTGAGTGTATCATCACACTCCTAACTTTCACATTTTTTTCTGTAAAATAATCTCCACAAATATGATGTTTGAACCGTGAATGCAATCACTTAGATCCATGCAGTATTTTCACCAATAGAAGAAAACCACAGAAGTAGTAAAACTCATTTCCTGGTTTTAGGACTCATTCCTGCACCACTCTGTTATCTTTGTATTTCCCAGCTTCATTTTATCCCGAATGGAGCAGATCATACATGACAATTTATGGACTGTATTTAACTGACAAAACTGGATGTTTTTGTAATCAAACCCCCTAAAATAGCCATTACAGCTGTATTAAACTGTATGAAAATAACATGAAAAAAGTGGAGTGTGGGAACCTTTTATGGTAAATTTCTTGATGTAATTAAGCGTCTTGCTACCACTTATTGCCACCACCCCCACCACCACCATTCGAAGCGTTCCCACACTCTCCCTGCCGACTGAAATGATCGGGGTTGGAGATAATCACTGTTGTGGAATGTCACCACGCTGCAGTGCCGCTTAACTCAATGTGTGTGTGAACGAGTGACTATCTCTGAGTGTGTCCAGGGAAAGAAGGAGTGAAGGAGGGGAGATGAAGAGAATCAAAGATGTAGACATGCCCAGACGTCTCACTCCTCATCCAGACCACGAGCACTTTGCTTTGGTCAGATCCTCTTTAAACTGAAACTGTAATATTTGGGTTGGTGGTGACCCAGCGCTGCTTTCAAGTCAGATCCGGTTTGTTTTCTCCTGTTTCTTTCATTTCTTTTACAGAAACAGTGTCATCATGTCATCCGTTCAGCTCCTCCTGACTGAGACCAGCTCATTTACCAGAATATTTCCCAGAGCTCGTTCAAGAACAAACAAGCAGTATGTCAAAAAAACTACAAATATAGTCTGGAAGGAGGAGACACAAACAACCACAATCAAACCCAAAATCTCTTTATACCAGACACCAAGACAGGAAGTAACAAAAAGTGGTGGAAGAAGTATTCAGATCCAGCAACACCACAGTACATATTAGCTGCAATAACACTATTCATTTATTTAATTTAGTACTTTATTATTCAGTTTTTACAGCATTTAGAAGAAGAAGAAGAAGATCAAGAAGAAGAAGATCAACCTTTATTAGTCCCACTAGGGGAAATTCAATTTACACTCTGTTGTTAACACACACATGCACAAACAGGACCCATATACCTGCATCAATGGAGAGATGTCAGAGTGAGGGGGCTGCTCCTGACAAGCGCCCCGAGCAGTTGGGGGTTTGGTGCCTTGCTCAGGGGCACCTCAGCAGTGCCCCCTCTCCAGCTACCAGTTCACATTCACACTCAGTTCTTGGTCCATGTCGGGACTTGAACCGGTGACCCTCCGGTTCCCAAGCCAACTCCCTACAGACTGAGCTACTGCCGCCCCCACTGTTTTATTTCTAATAAAATCAATATGAGGCCTAAAATAAAATTCAGAATCAGTCCAAAACCCCAAATATATACAGTAAATGCATCAACATTTTCAAGTGGAAACTCTTTTAATAATTCTCCTTTTTATTGTCCCTTAAAACAATGAAATACTTTTCAGTTTAGTCCATCTATTTGGAGATTGATAAATATATTTGCAAACACATTTATTAATACCTATTTTTATTGTACAATGAGTTATTGAACAGTGAAATGCTTTATTAGTATTTATATGATTCTCCTAATCCTAAATCCATTGCAGACTATGAAGTCAGTCCTTTTGTTTATTTTGAATTCCTTAATATGATCACATGAATATTTCATGTCACTGTGGGAATTAGTCCTGAATCAAAGTTATGAAACTCTGGATGCTGAAACTCACAATTTGTGTTATAAAGCAACAGATTTAAACAGAATCCTATAGAATATGTAATGTAATAATATGTGTTCTGTAGAAACATAAAACTCAACAAAATGTCACCACATTGTATAAAATGTACAGTGAGAATGAAAAATGTACAATTCAGACCTAATGCCAATGCAGAAAAACGGTTCAATGTGGCGCTATTTTAAAAATAGAATGGTTCCACCAAAGTAGTAGTAGTGAAAATTATGTGAAAACATACATATTAAAATAGGCATGTGTATTATTTAACTATGAGAGTGAATATATGGTGATATGCAGAAAAGAAGTGTGTTTGCATAAAATAATTTGTGTAATAAATAAATCACAAAAATCCATCTTGGCACTTTTACGCACTTTTACGCACCTGTCACGTGGCTTCCTGACGCTACTATTGGCGGCTCACGCACACCCGAGGGGTTAATTGGGGTCACCGTGAAATGTTCAGGAAGTCGAGTGTCATGTCCCAAACGGCCAGTGATCAGGTGAGCCTGTAAAGCGCGCCCTCGGCCGTGCAGAGGATGGTTGCCAACTGTAGCCTCGCTGGTGGAGCTCCAGAGGATTTCTAACGACCATGAGGGCGAGCCGCCGCAAACACAGCTTCCTGCGAGTCTGCGTCCTGTCCTGCTTCCTCTTCCTGCTGTGTTCCACCTGCACCGGAGCAGCGGCCGGCCGGAACGTGGCCTCCCATCTCCGCACGTCGAAGCGCAGCCGCAGGAGCCACAAAGGCGCGCACCACCGGCCGCTGACAGACGAGCAGAAAGCGGACCAGAACCTGCAGTTCATGTTGAGCCTGTACCGGAGCGCAGCCGAACCGGACGGCAGGCCCAAACAGCACCGGAAGTTCGGCTCCAACACCGTGCGTCTGCTCAGACCGTCCGCGTCCTCGGTTCACTACCTGCCGGCGTCCAGAGGTGAGATTTAGATGTTGGTTTTGGAGCTATTTAACTCACCTGTGGAAACGCATGGCAACGCTATTTACTGACACTGTATCAAGTCTCCAAAATGCTGAATGGATGTTAATTAACTTCTTAAATCCTTCAGGAGGTCTGATAGGTACTGATGATCAGTACCAACCAGGTCAGACTAGCGTTGTTGCAGAGGAGGATGAATAATGCTGCAAATTTCTGCTACATCTTAGCGAGGAAAATCTGTCATGACTACATTCACAGGGGTCCATTGACCTCTGACCTCCAGATGTGTGGATGTAAATGGGTTCTCTGGGTCCCCACCAGTCTCCCCTTTACAGACATGCCCACTTTATGATAGTCCCAGTCAGTTTTTCTTGCCTTCATGCCCTACCTGGAGTAGGAGTCTTTACCCCAAGTGAAGGAGTTAAAGGACCTCGGGGTAGTGAGGGGACGATGGAACATGAGATTTCATTCACTTTGTGATGAAAAGAGAGCTGAGCTGGAAGGCAAAGCTCTGGATCTACTAGTCGGTCTTCGTTCTTACTCTCACCTCTGGTCATGAGGGCTGGTCAGGACCCAAAGAACTAGATCGCTGGTACAAGTGGCCAAAATGGGTTTTCTAAGGAGGGAGGCTGGCGTCTCCTTTAGAGATAGGATGATGATGTTTTGTTCCCAAATTCTACCGTTTTGTGCTTCCACCGAAAACCTGTGATCTGTTGGTTTAAAGGTCAGATGTCAGTTTGGTGGTTTGGTTCCACAGCAGGTGCCGAGTAATCTCACTTTCTCACTTCAAACAGAAAATAAGTGCTCATGGTTCAAAAAAGGGGTGTCGGTACCAAAAAAACAACCTTGCAACTCGCGGTGCCGGTGAGGCATCGGGTGGCTCCTCTGTTCACCGTTTCACCAGAGTGCATCAAACATAGTTTTCTTTATGTATGTTTAACATTAGCTGAAAAAATACATAATATACTAGTGTGTCAAAGTTTGTACTTTAAATGCAGTTTTATTGTACTTTTGTATGCCCTTATAACATTTTCCCACAACTATATAATGTGTGCCATGTTTAGAAGAAGAGGTTGTTTTCTATTTTTACTGATTTTAACAACAAAAAATAATCATCTTTTTAAAAAAAAAACAGGCAGGTTTCAGACGATCACACAGAAAAGACATTTTTGTTTTTTCTGTATTTTTTTATTGGCTGAGTATTACCCTTCATTAAAGGACCAATATGTAATATATTTACTGCACTAAATCATGAAATGACCACAATATGTCATCAGAGATTAAGGAAACATGCTAAACGGAAACACTAGTGTCTCCGTCGTCACTGCTACAGCCACTGTGTTCTCCTTAACATTTCTATTCGGGTCCAGAACGTGTGGTTTTGTTTTGGCTGGTTTCATCCCGTTCACTGCCCGTTTCATCACCTCGTTGTCATATAATTATGAAACTCCATGCCGCAAATAATGAGCCCTAAGCATCATGGGTAAAAAGTCTCTTTTTGAGAAGTCAGAGAGGGATTGAAGTGTCATTTCATGTTTCCTGTTCTCCCCTTCAGACCACCACTACAGCTTCACAGTGCAGTACAACCTTGACATTCTTCCCTCAGAGCATCTGATCAGAGCCTCATTCATCCACCTCCGCTCTTCATCCTCCTCCTCCTCCTCCTCTCCAACCACACAGGCCTTCATGCCGCCCCGCTGTAGGGCTCAGATCACCTCCCTGGGCAAAGCGAGCCTGGTCACTCTGGAGCCCTATGAGCAATGGACAGAGACGGACATCACCGCTCACATCCAGCGGGGGAAGAACCGCAGCTCGGGGGGACACTTGACCCTCACTGCCCAGTACCGGTGCACCGATCCTGGGCACGCTGAAGAGGACGGCAGCCGCCCCCGGTGGTGGTGGCTTCGCCTTCAAGGGAGGAAAAGATGGAGAGGCAAGCCCCACCTTGAAGTCCCGTCTCTTCTTTTATACGTGGAGGAGGACAGGGAGGTGAAGGACTGGATGGGGGACTTGCTGGGGAGTGAAGGGGAAAGCATCAGGAGGCCAATAGGACAGTGGCATCCCTCGGTTCGCCGCCGCCGCTCCAAAGACCTGTCATCTTCAGAGGCCGATGATACGTCGCTGGATGTTCTGAAAAATGCCCCCACCTCCTCCTCCTCTTTCTCCACCTCCCCCTCTTCCTCCATCATTTCTGACATCCCCGTCTACAAACGCAAAACCAGCACGCCCAAGAACCGCTGCAAGCTCCACTCCTTCCGCCTCTCCTTCGACGAGCTCGGCTGGGGCCACTACTTCATCGCTCCGCCCGTTTACAACCCGCGCTTCTGCCAGGGCAACTGCCCCAGGGTGCTCCCCTACGGCTTCCACTCGCCCAACCACGCCATCATCCAGACGCTCATCAACGACCTGGGCGTCGGGGACGTCCCCCCGCCGTCCTGCGTGCCTTACAAGTATATGCCCATGAGCGTGCTGGTCGTGCACAAGAAGAAGGTGGAGTACAGGGAGCTGGAGGACATGGTGGCCGAGTCGTGCACGTGTCGCTAAAGACTCTGAGAACAGAGACTAAAGGAGGCGGAGCTGGTGGTCGTGTTTGATCCACAGCGTGGCATCGAACCACAGCGAGCTCCAGACTGGAAGGAGGAAGATTCACCGTCCCTGTTGAAGCACTTTAAAAGTCAGCTGCTGAATGAACTACGGTTGTGTCTATTTACTGCTTTTCTTCTTCTGAGTGATGTGTTGTGTATATTCATGGTCACTAATGTGCTTCTCCAAAGAGAGCTGGTACATGTGGAAACATTTACGCCCCTTGAGGGTAATTTACCGAAGTGGTGCTGTCCTTTAACTTCACAAAATAAATTAACTTCTGCAGTAACTTGATGAAACTGATTTAACATCAGGAGTCACTTTTTAAGAAAATGGATCAAGATCATAACCACACATGTTGAATCTATCTCCAACCTCAAACCACGGCCATCTGATGAATATTACCTTTCTTGTGCCTGTCTGTATTATTATTATTATTATTATTATTATTATTATTTTGTCTGTATTATTCCTTTTTTTTAAACCTGATCTGTTTCACATCAGGGCTGCAATTCACAAGAGCCAGCGACGACAAAAGAAAAACAGTAATTGTGTGTAAAAAAAAAAACAAAAAAAACAAATATTCCTGTATATGTGCTGCTAATGTTTGAGGCCAATCTGCTAAAAAAAAACCAAGTATTTTAATGGAGGAGGGGTCGGCTGTGTCGGATGAGGCCTCGTACTGTTGACCGTCTCAACGTTTGCATTGTTTATGTATTTATAACAGGAGGGGTCTTCAAATAACGAACAAATCGCTGCTATAGACAAACTGAAGGCTGAAGAAAAGGTCTAACTGCTGAATGTCAAGGAAGACAAACTGAAGCGTTGTTGTGGAAAGAATGCAATTTTTATTACGAGTGAAAATGAATAATAAAATAAAATGCATGTTTTCTAAAAACCTATTTTATTGTCATTTGAATGTTTTATTCTGTTGTTTAAATCTGCAGTTTCCAAAGTCAAGATTTTAACTTTCAGTCTTCATGTTCCAGAAGAGCCGAGCAGCTGAAGTTCATGACGTCTGGTCAAAAGCTCCGGAAGAGTTATATTTATATTTATAACTATTATTTATATTTATTAATATTTAAAGGGAACGTTCGACAGTTTGTGAAATACAGATATTAAATTGCTGTTGTTTTTTTTTGTTTTGTTTTTTTTTTTTCTAAGAAAATGCTCTCGGTGAAGTCAACTGAAATTATTTAAGATAAGATAAGACATATTAGTCCCACAGTGGAGAAATTCACATGTTACAGCAGCAAAGATTTTAAAAAAAGTATTTATACAAATAGAATAAAATAATATATACAGAGTAGAAAAGTAAAGCTAAAATATGTCCAGCATATTAATAAATAATTGTCCAGTTGTCCACTTTGTGTCCATTGCATTATTATTATTAGTAGAAGTAGAATTAGTTTTATCATTAAGGGTAAAGATAAATTAATCAGTTACAACAAGAATTTACCTGCAAGACAACTTGGTTTAGTTTCTGTGCACAGAACAAATAATAAATTAAAGGGTTAAAAGGATTACGCTGGTGAGATTAAAAAAGAATAAATCAATGACAAGTAAAATTACATTTTATAAAGAAAATCTGCAACTAATATGTGCCAACAATAAAATTAAGTTTCTGCTCAAAAATACATACGAGAAATAAATCTCTACAGAAAATGTACAAAATCCAAATAGTTTGGCTCCTGAAATTTAAAGTTTGTGTTAAAATTTGTTTAAAGCATAAATATAACCTGTAAAGAATCATCTTAAATATCTCAGTTATTAGCATGGTTTTCTTTTCTGAAAGCAATCATTTAGTAAGATGTTCCTGTATGATTTGTACAGTAAGTTTAGAGTAAATGAGTGTAAAATACAAACTGTGGAGAGAAGTGCATCACTGCATTGAGTCCACTAGATGGAGATCTTCACCAAGAAGAAGATATTCCTTTATTCGTCCCACTAGGGGAAATTCAATTTTTTTTTTTTACACTCTGTTGTTTTTTACTGATACACGGTACATGCAAACCCGAACACACACATGCACAAACAGGACCCATATACATGCATTAATGGAGAGGTGTCAGAGTGAGGGGGCTGCTCCTGACAAGCGCCCCGAGCAGTTGGGGGTTTGGTGCCTTGCTCAGGGGCACCTCGGCAGTGCCCAAGAGGTAAACTGGCACCTCTCCAGCTACCAGTTCACACTCAGTTCTTGGTCATGTCGGGACTTGAACCGGTGACCCTCCGGTTCCCAAGCCAACTCCCTACAGACTGAGCTACTGCCGCCCCCAACAACCAACAACTAAAACATGAATCCTAAATCTGACTGGAGCTGCTTTTATTCTTCATATGTATGTTTCTGAATGCAGTGACCTCTGTGGCCTCTGCAGTCAAACCGTCAGAAACTTCTCTTAGTTTGCCTCTTTATTTGTCAGGAGAAGCAGATAACTGAACAAGGGATGGTGAAACAAAAACAGGAGGATGAAACTAAAGCTGCTGTTATCATCCATGGATACTTGTCTAAAGTCTCTATTGGCTCTAAATGTAAAGTATAAGATTAACAACAAGATTTCATCATCTTAAATGCATAGCAAGAAACGTTATTATTTATTACAAATATGAACACAAACAGGCTAAATGCAGATAATAACATAAACATCATATATTTGTAAAAAGAAAAACAAGTATGTGATATCGTCCTACCCTGTCTGTTGTCTCCTATTGCTGCAAAAGCTGATGTAAAATAAAAGTGAACTTTTCCAAAATGAAAAACAAAAGTTGACTCACCTGAATATTTCTTATCTGACTATAGTCATGAATAATTATTAAGGATAAATAATTCAAACAGAATTTCATATACAGCGCACATTTTATTTTGCTAGTTTTTCCATCCATCCATCGTCAACCACTTATCCCGTTAGGGGTCTCGGGGGTCTGGAGCCGATCCCAGCTGGCACTGGGTGAAGGCGGGTTCACCCTGGACAGGTCTCCAGTCCATCACAGGACACATAGAGACAGACAACACAGAGACAGACAGCATAGAGACAGACAGCATAGAGACACACATCATAGAGACAGACAGCATAGAGACAGACAGCATAGAGACAGACAGCATAGAGACAGACAACATAGAGACAGACAGCATAGAGACAGACACCATAGAGACAGACAACATAGAGACAGACAGCATAGAGACAGACATCATAGAGACAGACATCATAGAGACAGACAACATAGAGACAGACAACATAGAGACAGACAGCATAGAGACAGACAACATAGAGACAGACATCATAGAGACAGACAACATAGAGACAGACAACATAGAGACAGACAGCATAGAGACAGACATCATAGAGACAGACAACATAGAGACAGGCAGCATAGAGACAGACAGCATAGAGACAGACATCATAGAGACAGACAACATAGAGACAGACAGCATAGAGACAGACAACATAGAGACAGACAGCATAGAGACAGACAGCATAGAGACAGACATCATAGAGACAGACAGCATAGAGACAGACAACATAGAGACAGACATCATAGAGACAGACAGCATAGAGACAGACAACATAGAGACAGACAACATAGAGACAGACAACATAGAGACAGACATCATAGAGACAGACATCATAGAGACAGACAACATAGAGACAGACAATATAGAGACAGACATCATAGAGACAGACAGCATAGAGACAGACAACCATTCACACTCACATTCACACCTACGGGACATTTAGAGTCATCAGTTAACCTAAACAGCATGTTTTTGGACTATGGGAGGAAGCCAGAGTACCCGGAGAAAACCCACGCTGACACGGGGAGAACATGCAAACTCCAAACAGAAGAGTCCCAAGCCGGAATCGAACCTGCGACCCTCTTGCTGTGAGGCGAGAGTGCTAACCACTGCACCACCGTGCAGCCCATTGCTAGTTTTTATTTACTGCTAATTTTATTTTGCTACATTTTGTTTATTGCTCAGTGTTGTATATTGTTAGATTTTGTTTATTGCTCAGTGTTGTATATTGTTAGATTTTGTTTATTGCTCAGTGTTGTATATTGTTAGATTTTGTTTACTAAGTTTTGTAAATTGTAAAATTGTGTTTATTACTAAATTTTGTATATTGTAAGATTTTGTTTATTGTTAAGTGTTGTGTATTTTAATTTTTTGTTTATTGTTAAGTTTTGCATATCGTTAGATTTTGTTTATTGCTAAGTGTTGTATATTGTTAGATTTTGTTCATTACAAAGTTTTGTATCTTGCAAATTTTTATTTATTGATAAGTTTTGTATATTGTTAAATGTTGTTTATTACATTGCAGTATTTTTTGCTTGTTTTATTACCATTGTTACTTTTCCTTTTATGCTACTGTTAGTTTTAAGTCACACCACAACAATCACTCTGCAGTTATCAATGACTTCCAGCCTTTTATACACATGTAAAGACATTTATTTTTGAGTTCTCCTCTGAACCAACCACAGTATGGTTGCTGAGAAATCTATAGCACACCTGTCACCTCGGTAAAAATAAATAGATAGATAAATAAATAATGACACCCACCTTAACATGGAATCATATCATTAAACACACAGTGTTAACGATGAGATGCCACTGATTTGGCTACTAAACATAAATACAAACACCAAAATTAGCAGTTTATCGTGTTGCCATTTATCTTATACGGTACATCCCTTTATCCTACGTTTGCTCCTGCAGGGTGAGGTGTTGTGTGTCTTTGTCCACTGTGCATTTCATATTAACAGGTTGATTCTTGGTGCAATGAACTGAGGCGTGATGTTGCTTCCTGACCACATTTCAGCCAAACGTACGTCAGTATCCTCACACAATACTGCAATAAACTCCTTCACATACTGTATGTTGCATTTAATGGGAAACAAGTATGATTTTACGTCCCTGAGGTAAGACCTTGCTACCTGCGCTATGACCTTGATAATATCTTTATAAGGTTACTGATCAATGCATGTGACACAGACACTGAATATTTTTTTCATGTGCAAGACAGTTTCAGCTTTGAAAACTCACTTTCCAGTTTTTAGATAAAGTCAACATGTGCTCTGGATACGTGGCTTATTTTGAGCTCGGTAATTCAATGAAACAAACAGCATCATTATTGAAGTATTTATTGAAGTATTCGGGGCAGTAATGTGGTTTGATTTCATCCTTTCTAACCTCTAAAGTTTGTGGTGGGAATCTCTCTACTAGAACATGCAGATATTTATGGACAGTCAATCAGGGAATTTAAACTGCAGCTGTGGGTTAAAAATCAGGCTGCGTTAAAGTGAAAAAATGCAGTAAAAGCAGTTTTTGTGAGAAAGAGATGTTTAATTCAGCCACAGTCATGTATATTAATCTCATTTTGCCCGAGGATGCTCGGTGCTGATCTCTTACTGTAACATTTAGTTTATAGAGTGACTGGAAATCCTCCGTTTTACGGGACCTCGCTGGTTATTTCCTGATCAGATGTGAGTGTGTCCTCGCCCTAATCTCCGCTGACAGATGTTGTAATGTTCTGAAATAAGTCTGATTCCCATAAATGTCACAAGTGGGAATAAGCGTCCTGTTACTAATCACATTAGACAGAGAGCCACAGAGCTTTTCAGGTCTATTACTGGATCTGGTGTGGAGGAAGAAAGTGAGTGATAGGTGATGAAGTGAGTCAGCCAGACAGACATTAATGTCTACCTTTACTCTGTCATCGCTTTTATCTGCTGTGCAGAAACAGGATTCATGCAGGAACATAACTAACAGATATCACCATGAAACCTCCCCAGCTATTAAAAACATCAATTTTCGCTAAAATGTTCAAAATATGAGGCTAAGAATGACATATGAGCAAACCCCTCTGTAAAAGCCTTCAGAGTACCGACAGGAATGAAACTGGAAAGTTTTCCGACTCTAACTGCTTCTGAAGTGGAGAATTTTTACTCATAGATATCAATATGAAACCTCCCCAGTTAATTATTTACATCATAAGTTTTCTGAGAAGTTATGTTTGAATATGCAGATGAGGTAGTATTTTATTAAATGTGTGCTATTTTTCATAAATGTCCAACAACCAGGTTAATATAATAATAACAATAATAATAAAAATGACTGTAAAACTTTCTGTTCCTGCTAAATTGTGAATTACTTTTTAAGAGAGAGGTAAGATAAGCGCAGCCGGAGATAAACTGTCACCACGTCCACTATCAGAATGACTGGCTTTGATTCAAGGCCTGTCCATATTACAGGGCATTCTGGGTAACCCATTTCTGCTAACATCATTCTGCACAGTCCACATGAGGACTAGGATATGGTCAGATGAGGTCATGTCTGCACACATCCTTCGATTCGTTTGTCCCAAGCATGGATTGGAAACACAAAATTACTACAAAAGAGACAAAAACAACTACAAAGAAACACAAAATTACTACAAAAGAGACAAAAACAACTGCAAAAAACACAAAATTACTACAAAAGAGACAAAAACAACTGCAAAAAACACAAAATTACTACAAAAGAGACAAAAACAACTACAAAGAAACACAAAATTACTACAAAAGAGACAAAAACAACTGCAAAAAACACAAAATTACTACAAAAGAGACAAAAACAACTGCAAAAAACACAAAATTACTACAAAAGAGACAAAAACAACTGCAAACAAACACAAAATGACCACAAAGAGACAAAAACAAAATAACTACAAACAATGTGTCAGCAGTTTAAATTAGTCTGAATTGTGTCTTGCTCTGTAAATAATGACATAATGCTCTTTAAAAAGTCACTTGATTTATTCATTAATTAATTATTGATTGGATAAATATGTGCACGCCACAGTAACTCGGTTTTACGTTTGTTGCTTCAGATGTTTAAACCAGCTGCAGAGGTCCAACACGTTGCATCTGTCCTGCATTAGCACAGCACCACAAGCATGGAAAACAAGCCCAGCTCGTTTAGTTTCTTGTCTCGTTTCGTGTCTTTATCGCTGCAGTTTTATCTGTGCAGCTGCTCGGCCGGTCTGATGAGTCACGGCGGGCCATAAATATCTGATGCAGATGTTTCGTGTTGCTGTAGTGTGGGATTCCCGTCAGTCTCGTGCTCCTCTGGAGGCCTTTCAGTGATGAACAACCTTACAGGAATCAGCACAGTAATTTTCCATCACATGATCTGCTCTCTGATTGAATCAGCTGTACTTTGTCTCTCCTCTTTCTTTCATTTCAGTTGCTTCAGGTGTGTTGAAACATGCTTCTGTCCTGAATGCAGCTTCCCGCCTCTCCCTCTGTGGGAGCATTATTATTGTTGCTGTGGTGTAATCACCATGACATCTGACGACATTTGATGGTCTTTTGACCCATGAAGCATTTTTTAATGTATGTCACGTTGGCACTCTCACCTTTATCTTACTGACCCAGTTGATCAGATTCAGTTATGTGCATGCAGGCTATCAGTTTTTATTACCCGTTAATACTTTATGTATCCACTTTGACTTGAATAGCTGACCTCTCTTATACATTCATTCATTCATTCATCGTCAACCGCTTATCCCGTTAGGGGTCGGGGGGGGGCTGGAGCCGATCCCAGCTGGCATTGGGCGAAGGCAGGGTTCACCCTGGACAGGTCGCCAGTCCATCGCAGGGCTCTTATTATACAGATAATCCACAAAAAATCTCTCAAAACAAAATGTGAAAAACTAAATTACACTGTGCACTTTTGAGCCAGTTATGAAAGTCACATGTACAGTATAGCCTGATTTAGAAAAGCCACAACCTATTGATTCTGTGCTGACCTGGCCTCAGGTCTGGACTTGGTCCCCATACATGCACTGCTCTGAAATAACTAGAATACACCAGTGTGGGGATGTTACTTAAAGGTGCAGTGTGTAGGATTTGGCTGCATCTAGCGGTGAGGTTGCAAATTACAACCAACTGAAACGTCTCCTGTACGTCCAGCGTGTTGAGAACTGTGGTGGCTGAAGCAGAAATCAATCAAATACAGCCAATGTTTTCTGTCTGTTCTGGGCTACCGTAGAAACCACAGACTATATAACATAGGACGACATGACAGCTCCCCAGAAAGTAAAGCCAAAACATCTGGATCGCCCCCTGGTGGCTGGCTGCAGTGTAGGTCATAAACCCCGCCCCCTCCATGTTAGCGGAAAAGTCAAAGTACACGTCAAATCAAATTTTCCCAAAGATGGTTTCTGACATTTTAGGAAGTTCTCATCATGCAGACGTCCAAGTGTTCGTTATTCTGATAAGTTTGATTTAATTAGTTATTTGATGCTATAAAGGAGGATGTCATGATTGACAGCAAATGACGATGGCAGCTCCCGTATCCGGGATATTTTGGCATCACTCCTGTAAATGGGAGGAAGTGAAGACGCATCATCTTTCTTTACATGACAGAAACATGGCGGTGCAACATGGCGGACTCTGTGAAGAGGACCCTCCCTAGGTAGATATAAACAGCTCATTCGAAGCTAACGTTAGCTTAACACTACAGCAGCTCAAAACTGTTAGGTGTAGCTAGCTAATGTAGCTAACGGTAGCCACTAGCTAAGAGTTAGCATTAGCTAAAAGAGTGCTATCTTGCAGGTTTTTGTGGGGATAATTTATTATGAAAGAGTGATACAAGAAATAAAGCTTCATTTTGAAGCACTTACTTTGGATCTGCAGGGGTAGCCAGTGCATAAGGTCCATGTGTCTTAGCTAGTCTCTAACGCTATCACCAATCAAGATGCTGCAACACAACCAAGTGTAGCTAACATAGCCAGTGGTAGCTACTAGCTAACGGCTAGCTAAAAGAATGCTATTTGGCAGGTGTTTCAGTGCCTTCAGCTGTGGTGTTCACCGTGTTCACCAGTTGGATCCATACCAACGTCCCCTCATGTCGTATTCACAACCTCGTCAGTGGAAAGTTTACGAAAGGTCTAAGTTCACAACTTGAAGGCACCATGACGTCCAACGGTGATCCACCACACTCAGGCTCTCTATTCCCATTTTATCAAATACATGCGAGCAAGTTAAACTAACACATTTACAAATCCAGAATATGTTAACATTGTGTGTACGTGTAATTTACAATTTTGACCAAACGCGTACTCAAGTCAAGACGAGCAGCAACGATGTGCAGTGTCTAGGTAATTTCAGTCTAAGAGACGCAATTTTCCCTTAACTTGTCTTCAGGAATTTCTTCAGCCTCAGATTCAAATACATGGAGCAACACTTACAGTCACATGCCGAGGTTGTGTGTACTGTGTAGCTGCTTATGTAAACCACACCTGCGCCGTCTTGTATCCCGTCTGCGTTGTATAAGTGGGACCGTAAGATTGCGTCAGGTCGGGGAATCGGTAGTCAGCGATATCCTGCAGCAGATTGATAAAGCCTTATCTTACTGATGAAGTTCGTTGGCACACACACACACACACACACACACACACACATGCAGTGACCTCTTTGACCTTTTAAACCCTTTCTACCCGCCGTCGCTCTTTGTTGACACTCATTTAATGTCAAGATCACATGTGTGTCTGGTCCACTCGTTTCCTGCTGGTATGCTGCATGTGTGGAAGAAGAGGAAGAAGAGGACGAAGAGAGAAGCAGGAAGTGTGTTGGATGGCCTCGTTTTGGGGATTTTTTTCTGCAAACACATAATGTCACATTTGTGCCAGAGAAGACAGATAAAGAGAGAGGTGGACTGTGACTCTTCCTCCCTCCCTCTCGCTCCCTCTCTCCTGGGATCATGGCCTGTCTGTATAAAGGAGAGCCACAGCTGAGTCAGACTGGCTTGAAGAGACTTCCAGCAGCAACCCTGCAACGGATCAAATCCGGCTCCTCATAACACCCACGACTCCGACTCAAGATTGCCGAGCTGGTCGAATCCTCCAGAAAGTGTCAAAGATCGGGGAACCCGGCTGGGTCGAGACTGACCGAAGAGTCCGAAGAGTCTTACTGGCAAACAGGAGCGTAACGATGCAGGAGAAGGGCTTCTCCAGCCAGAGGAAAGCAGCAGTAGCAGTGTGCATTGTGCTGCTCATGCTGGCTCAGCAGGTGAGTGCATTGTCCTGACCTCACAACATCTGGATAAATGTGCCTGGTGCTGGATCAAAACATGGATGTTCTTCTCTTTTGTTGGCACAAACCAGACTTCAGTCTTCTTTTTAAGTGTTTTAGAAACGTAAAATATTTTTATATTTATTACATTAATCCAGATTAAAGTATAACGTGAAGCTGACAACTGAGAAAACACAAATCAAGTAGGGCGCTTTATCCCGTTCTAGACATATGCAAAAATATAATTGTACTATTGCAATGCAGACATATCAAGGTATAAATACTCTACTGAAGTACATTCACAGTTTGATTGCCAATGAAAAAAAGATAAGTGCTTTTATTTGACCGTGATAATTGACATTTTCCCTTGTGACGAATCTTAACTCAAGGTCCAATGTCAAGCTGATGAAGACGATCAGATGCAACTGAAATGGATTATATTGTCATAAATGCTAATATTAATTTGTACTGCTTTGTAGTACATGTACAGTTTGATGACAGCTGAAAAAATAAGTGCTTTTATGTGATTGTGATAATTCACTTTTTATTTTGCCAGAGTAATCTTAAATCAAGGTCCAGTTTCTAGTTGATGTCAGATGTGGTAGAAAGCTCTGCAGCTTAAACTAATAAGATTATTTTGTCATAAATGCTAATATTAATTTGTACCGCTGTTGATGTTTTAAAGTGAAGTGTAGGATAGTTGGCTAAAATTGTGTGCATCTAAATGTCATCAGCACACTGAAAACACAATCACTTTAAATCAATTTGCAATTCAGCTGTTTATGGATTAGCATTTCCTACAAGAACTACCGTAATAAATCAATGCCAATTAATGCACTGTGCCTGGTTCTCCCCGTTTCCTTTCTATGGTCCCCTCCGTGTGCATGGTTGTGTACAATACCAGGTGTATGCAGGTCCGCTGGTCCGGTCCAGCTCAGACCAGAAGGCCGATTCAGACGTCCACTCCCTGAGGAGGACGGCTCGGATGACCCCGCTGTGGAGGATCATGAACAGTAAACCGTTTGGAGCTTACTGCCAGAACAACTACGAATGCTCCACAGGACTCTGCAGGTAACAGCACAAAATAATAATAATAATAATAATAATAATAACAACTCACACAAGCACAATCTGAGGGAAATGTACTCAAACAGAGGTGCAAAACAAGTCCGATCACAGTTTGACTCCCAGTCAGGTTACTGAGATAAAACCATCTACTGTCTGACGTACGCTGACGTTTCTGCCGCTAGTCTGCTGTAGCTAGCACCATTTAGCTTAGATTAGCAGGTTAGCATACTAGCTAACGCATTCTGTTACGGATGAAATTTCAGTAGGTTAGCCGTTAGCTAACTTTATTGTATTAACTCAAATTTACTTCCACTGAGTTGCTTATAAAAATGTGTACAGTAAAATTAAGTTATTAGAAACATGCCTAGAAACTGACACAAAAAGTGGAAGTGAATGGCCTACAAGTAAGATTTATCCTATGATTATTATTACTCTCACTGCATACTTTATTAATATTTATTCTAATTTATCATTATTTTTCAATGTTGTTGTTTTATGGGGGCTTTGTGGGAAAAATACCAAAATTTGAAGGGACAATGATTTACATTTTACATTTACATGCTTTATTTGTATGTTTCTGCTCACCGGATGCTACTTCCAATTCATTATTATGGGGAAAAAAACTGCCAAATCCAAACTTTTACTCTACTACTCATCATATTTCTGTGTGTAAGTTAGGAGGTATTACAGTGTATGACACGTATGAAACTTTCACTTTTAATAAATCTATCAAATGTTGCAAGGCTAAACTATTCTGTAACACTTATTTTTGGTGTTTCCTAATAATGCAATTTAAGAACTTGTATGAAAATTGTTTAAAAAGATGTGTTTGTGGCACTAATTACAGGGAATATAGTTATGGAAAGTTAATTTAATCAGTCAGTTGTGTTGAGTTTACAGGCAGAAAACACGTAAATATTAATTCATTATTCATTTATAATTGGGAAGTTTATTCTTATATCTGTTGGATTGCTTTGACAAATTTTGCATTGTAGTGCATCGTAGTTAATTAGCCAAACATTGTCCCAAAGTACACTTGTTGTTGATGATGAAGCGTCTTTCTTCTTGTCTCGTCTTGTCTCGTGGTGTCTTCAGGGCCGGACACTGCTCCACCAGCCACCGCTCCCCCACAGAGCCCGTGAACTACTAGACCTCAGCCAGCGAGTTTACAGGAGGATTCAGCCATAGTCCCGAAGAGAGGTTCTCATAACTGGGCTCTTTTAAGATCACTTCTATATTTATATGTGCCAATACGTTGCTGATAATATCTACATTTATATGAATTCACACAGTTACATACATGGGAAGGCTCCACTAGTCTATAAATATAAATATAAATGGTGGGTTGAGACATAATACATTAAATTTAAGCAATTCGTCGCTTGCCATCGACTTTCCATTGTGTGAAGGTGCTTCTTTGTCACTTTCGTCTAGTAGCAAACAACAGAAAGTTGGCTAAAAGCTGCCGTGTGGTGGGATGTACTACCAGCAGGGTAAAGAGACCAGAACCAAGTTTTTATAAGCTGCCGACCCAAAAAGCAGAAGCCAGAAGAAGAGGCGTCAGCAGGAAGTAATGGGAAAACTGTGTGATCGGATACTGGTCTTTGCACACCAAGTCCGTATTTTTCATATGCGTTTCATAATCTGTCATCACACACAGAAATCTTTTCACACGAGTCCGATGCGTTTTATAATTGTCTTTGTTACGAAAATTCACAATACAACACAAAACTGAACTGATTATGTAGGTGCAATGCAGAGCGCTAGTCTCAAACAGGGATAATAAATGAACGACATTAGCAAGAAGCTGAGCACAATTTACCCTCAGTCTACATCTCTGTATTCTTTATTTCTTTATCGTAACATGCTCTGTGCTGGGAGACGTGAATCGGTTCATCAGATACCGTTTGGATAATAACTGTGGCTCAGACAACTCTCTACCAGCTTCAGACAGATGCAAAAAAGACAGAAACTCGTTCCAGAAACTTAACAGAAGTTTCTGAATGGGTGTGTAAACGTGACAGACACAACACAAGGTCAGATTTATTTTCAAACGTGCAACAACTTTGGATGAAAAAGATGGACTCGGCATGCCTTCAGACACGTTGACGCCCAATTTAGCTGTTATCAGGCCATAAAATAGGTGTTCAGTCGCTATAAGCACCATAGATATGGGTCAGTAGGGGCCTACTGCACCTACTACGTTGTAAATGTTAAAGTGAAACTTAAGAGTAACACATTCAAATATGTAAAACTGAATGAAATGTCACATAATATTAAATCCAAATGAAAAGGCTTCTTTAGGTTTAGACAATAAAACTACAACTTCTTTAGGTTTAGACAATAAAACTACAACATTTTTAGGTTTAAGGCAACAAAACTACAACATCTTTAGGTTTAGACAACAAAACTACAACATCTTTAGGTTTAGACAATAAAACTACAACATCTTTAGGTTTAGACAATAAAACTACAACATCTTTAGGTTTAGACAATAAAACTACAACATCTTTAGGTTTAAGGCAACAAAACTACAACATCTTTAGGTTTAGACAATAAAACTACAACTTCTTTAGGTTTAGACAATAAAAATACAACTTCTTTAGGTTTTGGCACCTACTACTGGGTGTCGTAGTCCCCTATTGACCCACATTTATGGGGCGTATAGTGACTGATAACACCTACTTGATAGCTTGACAGCAGTCTAGTCGGCTGGCGCTGTTCGCTGTCTCTATAAGGTCAAGTACAAAAAATGCGAGAAGAGATAAATTTAGCCTTTCATAGATAACGTGATGTTTTCCATGATGTGATCATCTGAAACCATTTTCTGGTTTTCACACTGCTATGGACCAAACATTTTTCAGCCCTGATCTCAAAGCTGAGCCTCTGTGATTTAAAATGAAAACAAAAGCATTTTTATTTTAATCTCAGAGGCTCTGCCGTGGCAGCTTGATAACGAGGTTTCGCTGACGACAGCTCATTGTTTCGCTGATATCGTGACGCCTTCGATCAGCAGTGATGGACGGCCAGGGAGGACTGGGAGCCTTTTAAGGGCTCGTGACCTTGAAGTGTTTCCACATTTCGTCATCGCTGTCTCGTGTCATGTTTGATAAGCTGTCACTCGGCTCGACTGTATGCACAGAAGGTTTTATCATTACCGCTGATAATGTGCCAAATGGAAACACAAATGTGTCCCGTTTCCCTCCAAAGATCAATCATTTGGGTTTGTTTGCAGCTGTGCTGTTGGGTAGGCTGGCATCACAGCGTTTTTTACTGATTTGCTATTAATTCAGGCATCCAACAACAAATCCAGCAACAAAATACAATACAAAATACCTTCAGAGGCAAAGAGAGAAAAGATGGATAAATCAAAGTAGGAAAAGGGCATAAAAAGGGCAGCGAAGCAAACAGAAGGATGAGAGGTTACAAAATATTGATGCAATGCTTAAGCAGCATTTGATGTTTTTTTATTCTGGTTTTATTTTTTCTATTTCCTGCCAAATTTCCAAAGTTAGTCCTGACAACATTATTCATCATATATGCAATGCATTCATACTCATTTGATGTGGTGCAGTGATTCTCCCATTTTATTTATTTTATCCTCTGTTTAGAAATATTGAAAATGTGCCCATTTATATCATTTTATGTAGTATTTTTAAAAATGTTAATGGTTTGTTTTAGAATAATCGATCGCCCTGACTGGATTTTTTAAGTGTTTCCAGTGGGAACTTTTACATATCTACTCATCTTAACTCAATCTTAAATCTGATAACAGCTGTAATCTTAGCTAAGTGTGTGAATATCAGTAACAGATTCATAATGACGAGCTGCACAGCTTCGGTCTTCTTGTTTTTGCACATCCATCTCCTCAAACTGATGAACAAACAGATTTTACTTGGACTCGTCTGCACAGTTTACTTCATGCACAGAGCAGGTGGTTGCTGATATTTTGTACACTCATCATGTTTGAGAAATGTTTGAGTAGGACTGCACTTTTCAACCCAAATTATCTTTGTACTGTGTACTGTCTACCGTATGTACTGTAATACCTACATGTAGACGGCTGGAGAAAAAGTGGAATAAAAGCTTTTGGAGAAAGACTTGAACACGTTTTGGTCCTAATTTTTAATTTTGGTTTTAGAATAATGTGAAAGCACATTACTGGTTTTAATTCTAAGTATCAGCATGGCAAGAGCCCTATACTTACCTATACCTATAGGTATAGGTATTATAGGTATTATATTATTTATTATTATATTATTATAATATTATTATTATTATTATTATTATTATTATTATTAGATTATATATTATAGGTATACCTATAATAATCTTTATTATATAGTATAGCACCTTTCTAAACATAGTTTACACAGATAAAATATAATACAGACCAAATGAAAACAACAATAAAAGAACAAAACATTGAGACAAAATAATGAGAACATTGAAGTTTCCTAAAGTTTCCTAAAACAGCTGGACGCTGGTTTCAACAAACATACGTCAAACAGGTTTAAATAGTGCATTTATTGGGGACTATTTTCAGCTGCGGATTAATACACATTTGTTGCCTGAGCGTTGAGAGCAGCCAACAGTATCTGACTCCACCTCAGGGCAGCCCACTGACTGAAAGGCCTGTTTAAGTCTCAGATTTACACAGAACAACCTGGACTTGAACTTTTAACACCAGATAAACATCTGTTGATCTTCCTCAGAGCACATATTGAACAAAGAAACCATGTTTGAGGAAATGCAGGAGTCGGGCACTTTAGCAGAAAAACTAACAAGACATAAATATAAACCTGCTCTCCTGGATGTTCATGAACGACTGATTCCTGCAGCTAAACTCTGATGTGGAGCTAATGTACTATCTGGACGACTCGTCTGCAGACGTTTCCATTTTCATGCTGCTCTAACTCGACACCGAGTCTGCTGTCATTGTTCAAAAGTCAAACAGCTGTTCAGTGTTTCACGACGACAGATGTGGACGCTGATGGATTATTCCACTTCATAGGAGAATGTGCAGAGTCAGCAGAAATGTGTTATCTGAACATATTTGGTTCACTTACTTTATATCTATGAACTCTAAGGTTAGAAATTACGCCTTGTGACTGAAGTATATGACCCAAGTATTTCATGCTCAATGCTCCAGCCTACCGTGCTGTTTTAGACAGCAGTGTGCTTCCAACTTTGTGGCGACAGTTTGGGGAAGGCCTTACCAACGTGGCACTGACCCCGTGTACAACGCCAGCTTCATAAAGAAACAGTTTCCCAGTTTGCTGTAGATGAATCAGCCCAGTATTCATGCTGTCGGGGGAACGGGGAGAGGGACGCAACCGAGGACCAGAGGGAACTTAAAGTAAATCTGAAGGATAACCACAGAAATCAGAAAGGGACTGAAAGAGAGAGGAAACATGCCTAAAATATATACCATGAAAAAACTAAAACCTCTGCTGAGCAGCTGACTAACATAAAGGAGGCCACACTGATCTAATCCAGCTCTGAGAAGAACCTCAACGAGCCAATCCTGCAGATTCACACACTCCCACAGAGATAGAGCAAAAACAGGAGAGCAGTCTGACAAAGAGACAATGAGGCACCATCGGAGCCCTGAAACAGGGCTAGATATAGGCCTCCACCAGCTGATCCTCATCAGGGCCGATCAGCCTCCACGGCTGCCTCTCCTCGCTGATAACGAACCAACCAGCTGCAGGTTGATGGTGGATGGGCTGTCTGTCCCCTAACCATCGCCAAGTGTTTTAGTTGCCCAACATAGTTTGTTTGCAGTAACTATAATCTTTAACTAACCTTACCTCTCCCACAGATGAGATTAGATTCAACTTTAACGTCGGTGCACAGAGTACAGGTACGGAGACAACGATTTTAGCATCTAACCCATAGACCGTAGGTAAGAAGTGGACGTAGTCACCGTGGCGACTGCCGTTTTGATGCCTTGAGTTTGACATTTTGGCCGTCGCCATCTTGTTTTTTTCAACCAAAAGTGAGAGAAGAGGGTGGAGCTAAGCACAACCGAATGCCGAATAGGATGTTTTTAGTTACAGTTAACTGTAACTGACCTCAACCCCAATAAATAAATTTGAACAACTAAACCGGCCAACACATTCAAACCACGACCATCAGCTGTCGTATCAGTGCTGTTTAAAATCTGTTTACTGTTCCTTCATATCATACTGTGAAAAGTTCATCATGGCCTGGTGTCGAACTTGGCAGCTTCCTCCGCATCACTATCCATCAAATGCTGTCTGGGCAGGAGTCATCTGGCACTCTTGACTTGCACACAGTGTTCCCCATACAGGCTGTACTCGCCAGCATTTCGCTGCATGTGAAAGTATACGTCATTTAATGAAAGCTTCGGTAATGACGGTGGTATTTTGGGGGGATAGTGGCCAGACGGCATCAGAGGCAGGCAGGTAGGCTGACGTCGGATGGTGTGATTTACAGTTAATTTGTCTTTGGACAGTGATTTGGTCTCAATTTATCAGTTTCATCTGAGTATCTCTGAGGCTTCAGACAGCAGATCCAGAGTCAGAGCTCAACCTTTCCTCTGCTTTCATGTCTGTTTTGGAGACTTTTATTTTTGCTGTCTTATCTTCTGTCCTCAGTTTGGGTTCACAACAGGCCTCTGCTAGAGCTGCAAGCCACTGTCTGTTCTGAGGAGGTAAATTACAGGCTACAGTTTACCTGTAATCACATGACATGGACGAACTGACACCTCCATGAACTTTTTTTAACAGTAGACGTGTTGTCAGAGCAGTCAAAGCTCTATGTAACCGACATTAATGATGGCTCTGTTCGAGGTGATGCTACCAGTGATTCTGGCTGATCTAATCAATAATATTAATTACACCTGCTGCTTCTCCTGCTACAAATGTGAAAAAGTGTCCAGATTTTAAAGAACAGGAGCCAGTAAATTAGTGTTTTTTTTAGTGTAATGTGTTTTTAAAGCTTTTCTTGTTGTTTACTTGTAAATATTTTACTGGTTAAGTTAAAAAATACCCTTACAGAGTTAAGAGTAAAGTGTGCTGATGTTTGTTGGGTGGTTGTTCACTGTGCTCATGTCTGCTTCGTTCAGCATCCAGCGGGTCAGTGGCCTTCCCTCCACAGCTGTGAACTGCAGACGCTGTTCAAACATGCAGACGATGCCGACAGCATGTATGAAGGACGACAAGAGTTGTTTTCTTCCGTAGCGTGTCGCTCACTTTCTGTTTTAAAGCTCCCTCTGCGAGATGACTGATGAATAAATTTAGAGATTTCACTTGAATCTACAACATCTACAAATTGTAGAAAAGACAAGTGCAGCGAAAGCAGCGTTGTGTTTGGTTGCTTTAACAGCTGACCAGTTAATCAACAGGAGTCTACAGACTCACTGTCAACCCAGTCTCACAGGAAGGACTGTCAATAGATATTACAGGACAATCTGCAAGTCAAGAGGACACGACGCAACTACAATAACGTCCACAGTTATGTTTAGGCTAATCCACTTATTTAGGTTTAGGTTGGTCTTAAAATAAGTATGTAAACTAAGGGAAATACGTATGGAAACAATGTAAGTATGGAAAACGTGACAAAGGTCAAACATAAGTATACTTTGCTTAAACTGACAAGTATACAGAAAAGTCTACTCATCTGTGTAGTTCTTATCACGCTCAATTTTATGATAAATTTGGTTTTAATTAGTCATTTGATGGTATTAAAAGTGATTAACAGCTGTGAGTCTCGCGCTAACGAGCTGCAGCCGTGCTCAGCTCGTGATTGGTTCAGGCGGGTGACCTCGTTACCGCGGCTCCACCACCATCACTACCACACAGATTCTGGCTCCAAGTGGCATCACAGTCTCAAGATGGCAGCTCCCGTATCGGATAGTTTGGCTTCACGTCTGTACAGTTGGAGGAAGTGGAGACACGTCGTCCATCTTTCGGTGCCTTCAAATGGGGTCGTATTTACCGTGTTTACGAGATGGAAAATCATGTACATGATATGCGTTGCTGCTGCTAAGCAACGGCAATATTAACGTTACTGTCTGAGTCCAGAAGGCACAGAGGCTAACAGTTAGCCTGCTAGCTAGTGGGTCACATGATGCAGGAAACGTAAAGACATGATGACAGAGGAGAAAGATGAGGTTGTTGAGAAGATCAACATTTTCCTCAGACAGATTATAAAATGACCAAGAAAAACAATATATGACTAAAATTACAATATATTGACTTATTCTGCAGCGATAAATGAACGTCCATGGGCTCCACCATTTAACACGCCAACAAACACGTCACAAGTCGTGAACTCGGAGCTTTCAGAAACTTTCCACTGACGAGGTCGTGAACACGACGTGAGGGAGGCGTTCAGGGCCCAGCTGGTAAACACAGTAAACTCCACCACACCTGAAGGCACCATTTATATAGCCTACAGAGCCGAACACTAAACCAAAGTATAAAGGTAAAAAATACACACTCCTAATAAAGCTAATAGTGATTTATAAGTCAGAAACGTTTCTGCCCTTTAGTTGAAACTTGAAGTCTGGACCAAAGTCTGAAGTTACAGCATTATAGCATGACGAGTGAAAAACAAACATCTGGTTTCACTTACTGATGACATCACTGATTGTGTAAGTTTAACCGATCGCTGAAAGTGAGCGACGAAATAAAGGAAGAACACAGAAGAAAACCAATGTGTCTTGAGATCTTGGTGACACCGTTCATGTCCTGCTGACGGCTGCAAACTGGGTCATGTGTTTCACATCTGGATCAGTTTTGACCCAACAGACTGTTGTTCTGTGTGTTCTGCTATCAGTCACTAATCAATACTTTCAGGCCTGCACACAGCCTGTCTGTGCTTATTCCTGTTTGCTTTTTCAGCCCAGGTCACATATTTTTAACTCTGTTTAACGGCAGTAAACTTTGCACCATAAGCAGCAGGTTTCAAAGTTGAACATGATGTATTCTCCTTATTTTTATGACTGATTATTTTCTCCTTTGAAGCTGTTTTACTTTGGTTTTTGATTTGATTTTAGCTTGAAATTAATAAATGAATTACAATGAAATTCATCCCATTGTGGGGACTTTAATGGTCATTTGTCCCCTGCTGTGTTTGGTACTCGCTAACGTGCTAACTAGCTTACGTTTGTCAGCCATCACACTAAACTAAGTCGGTGAACCTGCTCAGCATTAGTTTGACAGCATTGCTGTTGTTGGTACATTTTAGGTTATGATGCTGCTCAAACTGAGCTCCAGAGTCAAACTAGGTTCAGTTTGACGGAGAACAAATAAGAAACCATCACCAGATTATTTTTAATTTGTCATCATGTTTAACTGACACTTCACCGGTTTTAAACAAAATTTTCTAATTGTCCTGATGTTCGTCCTTTTTGACAGGAAAACAGTGATGATGAACATGTTGTTTTGATATACAGTAGCTGCTCTGAACT
The DNA here is from genome assembly GCA_947000775.1 of Pterois miles. Taxonomy (NCBI): domain Eukaryota; kingdom Metazoa; phylum Chordata; class Actinopteri; order Perciformes; family Scorpaenidae; genus Pterois; species Pterois miles. The sequence continues at coordinate 3,344,908 of CAMQGK010000478.1, read as the reverse complement.
TTCATGCCTTACAGGTCTTATTGATAACATTTTTATGTATTTAATATAATAATACTTCCACAGAGCTTTTTAGAAAGGTGCTGAATAAATGGATCTTCCTGAAAATAAAATAATAATAATAATAATTTTGGCCTCTCCGGGAACCATCACCTTAACGTGGTGGAGAGGTTTGTGTGTCCCTATGAACCTGAGGGCTGTGTTGTCTGGAGCCTAGTGCTCCTGGTAGGGTCTCCCATGGCAAATTGGTCTCAGGTGAGGGGCCAGACAAAGAATGGTTCAAAATCCCCATGAATAACCGAGGAAGAGGAGGAGTGACCCGGCCCGGAGGAAGCCCGGGGCCCCCATCTGGAGCCAGGCCCAGATGGAGGGCCCGTGAGCGAGCGCCTGGTGGCCGGGCTTGCCACGGAGCCCGGCCGGGCTCAGCCCGAAAAGCGACATGGAGACCCCCTCCTCTCCATCCTGTGGGCCCACCACCCGCAGGAGGAACCGCTGGGGTCGGGTGCGCTGCCATATGGGTGGCAGTGAAAGCCAGGGACTGCGACGGACCAGACCTGGGCGGCAGAGGCTGGCTCTGGGGACGTGGAACGTCACCTCTCTGTGGGGGAAAGAGCCGGAGCTTGTGCGGGAGGTGGAGCGCTATCAGTTAGATCTGGTGGGGCTTACCTCTACGCACAGCCTCGGCTCTGGAACCGTTCTCCTGGATAGGGGTTGGACTCTATTCTTCTCTGGAGTTGCCCAGGGTGTGAGGCGCCAAGCGGGTGTGGGGATACTCACAAATCCCCGGTTGAGTGCTGCTACGTTGGGGTTTACCCCGGTGAACGAGAGGGTCGCCTCCCTGCGCCTTCGGGTTGTGGGGGGGAAAACTCTGACTGTTGTCTGTGCATATGCATCGAACAGCAGTTCAGAGTATTCGACCTTCTTGGAGACCCTGAATGGAGTCCTGTATGGGGCCCCAGTAGGGGACTCCATTGTTCTGCTGGGGGACTTCAACGCACACGTGGGCAACGATGGAGGTACCTGGAGAGGCGTGATTGGGAGGAATGGCCTACCTGATCTGAACCGGAGCGGTCATTTGTTATTGGATTTCTGTGCTAGTCATGGATTATCCATAACAAATACCATGTTCGAACATAAGGATGCTCATAAGTGTACTTGGTACCAGAGCACCCTAGGCCGAAGATCGATGATCGATTTTGTGATCGTATCATCTGATCTGAGGCCGCATGTTTTGGACACTCGGGTGAAGAGAGGGGCAGAGCTGTCAACTGATCACCATCTGGTGGTGAGTTGGATCAGAGGGTGGGGGAAGACTCTGGATAGACCTGGTAAACCCAAACGTGTAGTGCGGGTGAACTGGGAAAGTCTGGAGGAGGCCCCTATCTGAGAGATCTTCAACTCACACCTCCGGCGGAGCTTTTCTAGCATTCCTGTGGAGGCTGGGGGCATTGAACCTGAGTGGGCGATGTTCAAAGCTTCCATTGCTGAAGCTGCGGCGGTGAGCTGTGGCCTGCGGGTCTTAGGTGCCTCAAGGGGCGGTAACCCTCGAACACCGTGGTGGACACCGGTGGTCAGGGAAGCTGTCCGACTGAAGAAGGAGTCCTTCCGGGATATGTTAGCTCGGAGGACTCCGGAGGCAGTTGCAAGGTACCGACGGGCCCGTGGGGCGGCAGCCGCTGCCGTAAAGGAGGCAAAGCAGCGGGTGTGGGAGGAGTTCGGAGCAGCGATGGAGAAGGACTTTCGGTCGGCACCAAGGTGCTTCTGGAAAACTGTCCGGCACCTCAGGAGGGGGAAACGGGGAACCATCCAAGCTGTGTACAGTAAGGACGGGACACTGTTGACCTCAACTGAGGAGGTAACCGGGCGGTGGAAGGAGCACTTTGAGGAACTCCTGAACCCGACTGATACGCCCTCTCTTGTAGAGGCAGAGCTGGAAGCTGATGGGGGATCGTCGTCAATTTCCCTAGGGGAAGTCACTGAGGTAGTTAAACAGCTCCGCAGTGGCAAGGCCCCGGGGATTGACGAGATTCGCCCAGAAATGCTGAAGGCTCTGGGTGTGGAGGGGCTGTCGTGGATGACACGCCTCTTCAACATTGCGTGGAAGTCGGGGACAGTGCCTAAAGAGTGGCAGACCGGGGTGGTGGTTCCCCTGTTCAAAAAGGGGGACCAGAGAGTGTGTGCCAATTACAGGGGTATCACACTACTCAGCCTCCCTGGTAAAGTCTACTCTAGGGTGCTGGATAGGAGGGTCCGGCCGATAGTCGAACCTCAGATTGAAGAGGAACAATGCGGATTTCGTCCTGGCCGTGGAACAACGGACCAGCTCTTCACTCTCACAAGAATCCTTGAGGGGGCCTGGGAGTATGCCCATCCAGTCTACATGTGTTTTGTAGACTTGGAGAAGGCGTACGATCGGGTCCCCCGGGGTATACTGTGGGAGGTGCTGCGGGAGTATGGGGTGAGGGGGTCACTTCTCAGGGCCATCCAATCCCTGTACTCCCAAAGCGAGAGCTGCGTCCGGGTTCTCGGCAGTAAGTCGGACTCGTTTCCGGTGGGCGTTGGCCTTCGCCAGGGTTGCGCCTTGTCTCCAATCCTGTTCGTGATATTCATGGACAGGATATCGAGGCGTAGTCGGGGGGAGGAGGGTTTGCAGATTGGTGTGCTGAGGATCTCATCGCTGCTTTTTGCAGATGATGTGGTTCTGCTGGCATCATCAGTCTGTGACCTCCAGAGCTCACTGGATCGGTTCGCAGCCGAGTGTGAAGCAGTTGGGATGAGGATCAGCACCTCTAAATCGGAGGCCATGGTTCTCAGCAGGAAACCGATGGATTGTCTACTCCAGGTAGGGAATGAGTCTTTACCCCAAGTGAAGGAGTTCAAGTACCTCGGGGCCTTGTTCACGAGTGAGGGAACAATGGAACGTGAGATTGGCCGGAGAATCGGAGCAGCGGGGGCGGTATTGCAGTCGCTGTACCGCACCGTTGTGACGAAGAGAGAGTTGAGCCGGAAGGCAAAGCTCTCTATCTACCGGTCAATCTTCGTGCCTACTCTCACCTATGGTCATGAGGGCTGGGTCATGACCGAAAGAACTAGATCGCGAGTACAAGCGGCCGAAATGGGTTTTCTCAGGAGGGTGGCTGGCCTCTCCCTTAGAGATAAGGTGAGAAGCTCGGTCATCCGTGAGGGACTCGGAGTAGAGCCGCTGCTTCTTTGCGTTGAAAGGAGCCAGTTGAGGTGGTTCGGGCATCTGGTAAGGATGCCTCCTGGGCGCCTCCCTAGGGAGGTGTTCCAGGCACGACCAGCTGGGAGGAGACCCCGGGGACGACCCAGGACTAGATGGAGAGATTATATCTCCACACTGGCCTGGGAACGCCTCGGGATCCCCCAGTCAGAGCTGGTTAATGTGGCCCGGGAAAGGGAAGTTTGGGGTCCCCTGCTGGATCTGTTGCCCCCGCGACCCGACCCCGGATAAGCGGTTGAAGATGAAGATGAAGATGAAGAATTTTGGCGGTGCTTGTGAGCCGATAGTAAAATGACGTTGGTCTGGGTCGTTAAGAAACACATTCATGGTAAGTATCCGGCAATGACTGGTTGTGAAGTGAATGGTACAGGAGAGGGAGCTTGTGTTGTAAATGCCTTGTTAAGGAGGCGTTTAATTTCTCCATCGTCTGTTTACTTGCAGTACAAAACAAAAAAAACAAAAACAACTTAATGCTTCTGTCTCATATTGTATATTATTATATATTCGCTCTCTCCCTTCATTTCCTGTCACCTCTCCACTGCCCACTATCAAAATAAAAGCAAAAATACTTGTGTGAGACTCTCTCAACAACTGTAACTGAAGGCTTTAAACTGAAGTGAAGGCGTCAGCTCACGAAGATTAAATTCATCAATCTCTGCAAGGAAACTGGGTCACAGCAGTAGCCAGAAAATAAAGATACCAGCACAAATACACCACTTACTGCACAAACCAAATTATTAGTATTTATACCAGATATGTGGTACAGACTCAGAGTGGTAGTGGTAAAACAAAGCACATCTCTGTTACAGGCTGCCGTGATAAAAGCTCTTCATCCAGCAGAGGAAATGATGAGAGAGGCCCTGAGCTGCAGCCATGATGGTGGAGCGACATGAGGATGATGATAATGATGATAATACTGCCTCCTGCTGGGGCATTAACCCGCCTGCAAGCAAAACACATTTACCATGTGGGTGGTTCTGGTCTGCTTTAGTTTAAGACAAGACTTCATATTAATATATTGATATTTTGAGATCTGAAGAGGTTTTAAAATCATCCAAAACAAAATAAATAGAAATGTGTGATGATCAAACGACTGTATGTTAACATCCAGCAAACCTTCATGGTTGACAAAACCGTCCTGACTCAGAGTCCACTTACTTGCTTTTTTTCTGGAGCTTTTGACTATTTCACTCAGCTCTAGATAAAATGTCAGTTTGTGACGGGATGTGATGACTCCGACAGGCGAGCACATGAAACGGACCATTAACCTTGATTAAAATGATGCATTTCTCTGGAAACTATATAACATAGGTCTCGTCTGTTTTAGACATTGTAATGCAGAAAAGTTACGTATTATCCCTTTAATTTGTGACTCCATAACAAATGTCCAGAAACAACATGTTTTCTCAGTTTTATTACATAATTAGCTTCAAAAACAAGAAAAGCATCCAGCGGTTGTTTAGTAGATCCAGCAGCACAGCAGTCAATGCTTCCTTTCTTTTCACACTTTCATGTGAAGCAGAGAAGTGACTCACTCTCCGCCATGATTGTTTGTAGTTCACATGGAGTGGCGATCAATCTGATAACTGATCCATCAGTCTGTTACTCAGCAAAAGGCTTTAAGTTTCTCACAATGTTCTAGACACTTCAAACGTTTTATGCAAACCACAGTTAAAGGTGAAATGAGTCCATAAAACAGAAGGAAATGTCTCTAAGTTTTACTGCAATTAAATTAAACTAACTCTAAAAGCAGTAAACTAATCTGAATAGCACTTAGAGACCACTACATTCAGAAATAAGTGCATGCTGAAAACATTTTCATTTCCACAATAAATGTTCTTTATGTGTTTTTTAACAAAAAAAAAAAATCATCTATTTTTGCCTATTTGAAATAAAACAGCACCCCTGTAGTTTCACTCACACACAGTTTTACTTTAAGTGTCAAACAGACCTGCATCCTCTTCAAGACACACCAGACATCTGTTAGCTTCGTTAGCATTTACGAGCTGTAAAATAAATAGTAGACAGATTATGTAATATTTGTCATTAGTTTATACACCATACAGCATGTAGGATTGGAGGTAAAGAGGCATGACTTTTCTGTGTGGGTATAATAGTTTAGGATCAATTAGAAGGATTACTTCGATTGAAGTATCCAAAGATACAGTAGCTTGTTCCTCTGTGACATTGAGCTCCTTAATTAAAATGAACATGGCTGTCGTAGTATTCTCCTGGTGTTAGTGTGGGTTTTCTCCAGGTGCTCCGGTTTCCTCCCACAGTCCAAAGACCGCAGGTTAACTGATGACTCTAAATGTCCTGTAGGTGTGAATGGTGTCTGTCTCTATGTGTCCTGTGATGGACTGGAGACCTGTCCAGGTGAACCCACCTTCACCCAGTATCAGCCCGAGACCCCTAACGGGATAAGAGGTTGACGACGTATGGATGTTAATTTATTTTCATTGACTGTGCTGCTGCAGTAAATACTCTCTAGAGTCATGGATACATTTTTGAACAGGCCAACTGGGCACAGGCCGGGGGCCCATCTGGTCAGGGGGCCGTCTGGTTAGGGGGCCCGTCAGGTTAGGGGCCCATCTGGTCAGGGGGCCCGTCAGGTTAGGGGGACCGTCTGGTTAGGGGGACCGTCTGGTTAGGGGGCCGTCTGGTTAGGGGGCCATCTGGTCAGGGGGCCGTCTGGTTAGGGGGCCCGTCAGGTTAGGGGGCCCGTCAGGTTAGGGGGACCGTCTGGTTAGGGGGGCCGTCTGGTTAGGGGGCCCGTCAGGTTAGGGGGCCCGTCAGGTTAGGGGGACCGTCTGGTTAGGGGGACCGTCTGGTTAGGGGGACCGTCTGGTTAGGGGGCCGTCTGGTTAGGGAGCCCGTCAGGTTAGGGGGCCGTCTGGTTAGGGGGCCGTCTGGTTAGGGAGCCCGTCAGGTTAGGGAGCCCGTCAGGTTAGGGGGCTGTCTGGTTAGGGGGCCGTCTGGTTAGGGGGCCGTCTGGTTAGGGGGCCGTCTGGTTAGGGAGCCCGTCAGGTTAGGGGGCCGTCTGGTTAGGGGGCCGTCTGGTTAGGGGGCCGTCTGGTTAGGGAGCCCGTCAGGTTAGGGGGCCGTCTGGTTAGGGGGCCCGTCAGGTTAGGGGGCCGTCTGGTTAGGGGGCCGTCTGGTTAGGGGCCCCTGGGCCAGAGCCTCTGTTTGAAGTGCTAACATTTGTTGTTGGGAAGTCACAGACACAAAATTACCAAAACAACAACAACAAACAGGTTGCAACACAACCACAAAGATCCCAAATTACCACAACGAGATACAAAACAACCAGAAAGACAGACACACACACACACACACACACACACACACACACACACACAAGAGACAGAATACGACCACAAAGAGGTGAAAAATGTCTACAAAGTGATGCCGATCAACCAAAAAACGACACATAACCAGAGAGACACACAAAAGACCATGAAGAGATGCAAAACATCTACAAGGACAAAAAGACTATGAAGAGACGCACAACCAAAAAGATACAAGCAAATACACAAGACCCAGAAGAGATGCAAAATAAAAATGAATGCAAAATGACTAAAAAGAGAAGCAAAATGACTACAGAGAGAAGCAAAATGACTACAAAGAGACACAAAATGACTACACAGAGAAGCAAAATGACTATAGAGAGAAGCAAAACGACTACAAAGAGAAGCAAAATGACTACAGAGAGAAGCAAAATGACTACAAAGAGAAGCAAAACGACTACAAAGAGAAGCAAAATGACTATAGAGAGAAGCAAAATGACTACAAAGAGAAGCAAAATGACTACAGAGAGAAGCAAAATGACTACAAAGAGAAGCAAAACGACTACAAAGAGAAGCAAAATGACTATAGAGAGAAGCAAAATGACTACAAAGAGAAGCAAAATGACTACAAAGAGACACAAAATCTCTACCAAGAGATGCAAAATGACTACAAAGAGAAGCAAAATGACTACAGAGAGAAGCAAAATGATTACAAAGAGAAGCAAAATGACTACAAAGAGAAGCAAAATGATTACAAAGAGACACAAAATCTCTACCAAGAGATGCAAAATGACTACAAAGAGAAGCAAAATGACTACAGAGAGAAGGAAAATGACTACAAAGAGAAGCAAAATGACTATAAAGAGAAGCAAAATGACTACAG
>CAMQGK010000478.1:3317500-3327500 GCA_947000775.1 Pterois miles | reverse complement strand
GTGAAAGGTGGACAAAACAGTTCATTTCCAATCCTGGAATGCTCCGTCTGGTTGTACCATTAAGAAGAAGAAGAAGAAGAAGAAGAAGAAGAAGAAGGAGAAGAAGAAGACAACCGTTGTTGGAAGGTGAATTAAAACCTGCAGCACATTCTGGGTTTCTACTTCATGTGTTGAGAACCGATGTCCGATATAATACTGCGATAGTTAATATTCCTTCATGTGATCATCACCTTAAATGGATCCGTCAGAGACAACCTGTGCTCCGCCTGCAACACAGAAACCACGTTGTAAAGAAATCAGACAAGCTGTTCTGGTGATTCATTGAAATCTGAAACCCCAGCAATTAATGCATTCATTTCCACCTTTTGATTGTTCACCTGCCATCTAAACCTCAATTCATCAACAATCAGCTTCACAATTTTTATCAGTTATATCCACAGTTCTCCTCCGATGCAGCTGCTGTTTCTCCACAATTACTTTCCCTATCAGCATCAGCGTCAGCATCAACGTCAGTGTCAGCGTCAGCGTCAACATCAGCGTCAGGGCGTCAGCGTCAGGGCGTCAGCGTCAAGGCGTCAGCGTCAAGGCGTCAGCGTCAAGGCGTCAGCGTCAAGGCGTCAGCGTCAGGGCGTCAGCGTCAGGGCATCAGCGTCAGGGCGTCAACATCAGCGTCAGGGCATCAGCGTCAGGGCATCAGCGTCAGCCTCAGCGTCATCGTCGGCGTCATCGTCAGCCTCAGCGTCATCGTCAGCCTCAGCGTCAGCGTCAGCATCATCGTCATCGTCAGCCTCAACATCAGTGTCAGGGCGTCAGCGTCAGCGTCATCGTCATCGTCAGCCTCAGCATCAGTGTCAGGGCGTCAGCATCATCGTCATCGTCAGTCTCAGCGTCAGTGTCAGGGCGTCAGCATCATCGTCAGTGTCAGTGTCAGTGTCAGGGTGTCAGCGTCATCGTCAGCCTCAGCGTCAGTGTCAGGGCGTCATCGTCATCGTCAGCCTCAGCGCCAGCCTCAGCGTCAGTGTCAGGGCGTCAGCCTCAGGGTCAGGGTCAGCCTCAGCATCATCGTCAGTGTCAGTGTCAGGGCGTCAGCGTCAGCCTCAGCATCAGCATCAGCATCAGCCTCAGCGTCATCGTCAGCCTCAGCGCCAGCCTCAGCGTCAGTGTCAGGGCGTCAGCGTCAGCCTCAGGGTCAGGGTCAGCCTCAGCGTCATCGTCAGTGTCAGGGCGTCAGCGTCAGCCTCAGCATCAGCATCAGCGTCAGCGTCATCGTCAGCCTCAGCGCGTCAGCGTCAGGGCGTCAGCGTCAGGGCGTCAGCGTCAGGGCGTCAGCGTCATCGTCAGCCTCAGCGTCAGTGTCAGGGCGTCAGCATCGGCGTCAGCGTCAGGGCGTCAGCGTCAGGGCGTCAGCGTCAGGGCGTCAGCGTCAGGGCGTCAGCATCAACGTCAGTGTCAGGGCGTCAGCGTCAGTGCGTCAGCCTCAGCGTCAATGTCAGGGCGTCAGCATCGGCGTCAGCGTCAGGGCGTCAGCATCAGCGTCAAGGGCGTCAGCATCAGCGTCAAGGGCGTCAGCGTCAGGGCGTCAGCGGCAGGGCGTCAGCGTCAGGGCGTCAGCGTCAGGGCGTCAGCGTCAGGGCGTCAGCGTCAGCATCAGGGCGTCAGCGTCAGGGCGTCAGCATCAGGGCGTCAGCGTCAGGGCGTCAGAGCGTCAGCGTCAGTATCAGGGCGTCAGTGTCAGGGCGTCAGCATCGGCGTCAGCATCAGGGCGTCAGGGCGTCAGCATCAGCGTCAGGGCGTCAGCGTCAGGGCGTCAGCGGCAGGGCGTCAGCGTCTGGGCGTCAGCGTCTGGGCGTCAGCGTCAGCATCAGGGCGTCAGCATCAGGGCGTCAGAGCGTCAGCGTCAACATCAGGGCGTCAGCGTCAGGGCGTCGGCGTCAGGGCGTCGGCGTCAGGGCGTCGGCGTCAGGGCGTCGGCGTCAGGGCGTCAGCGTCAGGGCGTCAGCGTCAGCATCAGTGTCAGGGCGTCAGCGTCAGGGCGTCAGCATCAGCGTCAGCATCAGCGTCAGCAAGGTGAATTACCACCCATTTTCATCGTCACCTTACTCGGATCCGTCAAAGACAACCTGTGTTCCAGCTGTGAAAAGACAAAAGTCAGTTTTTTAGACAGCTAAAGAAATTCCCAAATTTCCCTCAGGGGCTTAATAAAGGTTCATCTTATCTTAAATCAGTTTAAGTGTACGTTATATTTAGACTATTTTCACCAGTTTACCTCGCTGTCAGGCAGCCCTTTATGACGGGAACTGAAGCCTTTGGTTTTATCACTGCTCTGGCCAAATCCACCAGACTCCATTGATAAAACCAGTAATTTTACCTGGCGGGACAAAGGAGCAGCTGGTCCAGCACACTGCCTCGATCGGTTGTGTCACTGTGAGACTTTGGTGAACTTAAGTCACACGGCGACCCAACCGGACGAACCGGTGGATCAGCAGCTCCTGTGTTTTATCAATGGAGCCTGGTGGATGTGGCCAGAGCAGCGATAACGGTTTCAAAAAGAAGGTTTTAATCCTGATGAAAATATTGTAAATATAGCAAACATTTGAGCATATTTTTTAGGTGCCTCCGTCCACAGCAGTACTTTACTTTGCTCCAGTGCTATACTGTCATCTACTGTAGTAATACACTGAATATGGACAAGTACCTCATACAACCCCACTTAAAGTACACCTGAATATCCCTTTAATATCTTCCCCCAAACTCTTCATTAGAATTTTTCACTTCACTTTAATTTTTCACAAATGACACACCGGAGATTAGAGCCAATAATCCGACAGTTTGGTGATTAACAGCTTGTTTTTAACCCACATTTTTCTTTTAAAGTACTTTCAAAACAACTTGCTTTTAAAGATAATTTTATACTCTTTTTTAATCAGGATGTTTTTCAGCTCCTTCCTTCCTCCAAAGTAATATATGACTGAACTTAGTGTTTAATAAATGTAATTGTGCTGTGTATAATTAGTGAGAGGTGTGTGGCGGCGTCCTACCATCTTCATGTCACTCTTCAGTTTACTGATGCCGGCTCTCTCGCTCTTGGTGGCGCCCACGTTGCCCAGGTGATGGATGGAGATGGCAGGACTGACGCCGGCGTCCAGCTCTCTGACTGTGGAGGGAAACAGGAGAAGAGGCCGAGCATGAAGGGCCGGTTACCATAAGAGGACCAGACGTGACGTGATGACCGGAGGACCGACCGCTGCGCTGAACGCCAAACTCTTTCCCACTGAGGATGTGGTGGAGGAGGTTCTTCAGCTCTGATGGACCCAGACTCATCAGGCTCTCCGTGGCCTCCTCTCCTACACAATACACAATATACAGGATTATATCATACACCATACTGTACATATACAACATGTATACACATACACAACCCACATATATACACATACACAACCCACGCATATATGCAACACAAACACAAACACATAAAGGCAGTACAGTACGTTTAGACAGAAATAATCCCATAACATGTTAATGTTAATAATAATAATAATAATCTCATAAGTTTACCAGTTTGAATAATACAGCAGGTTTATTTTGCTGGATAATCTCTTCTCACAGCAGCTCTTTGACGTAATATCAAAGAGTTAACACTTGGTATAACTAATAACATTAACTGGACTATTCATTAATATTCATGCTAATATCTAAGAATAATGTTTACAGATATTTCTACATAACAGAGGGAAGTGACACAGTGTGAATGAGTAGTTCAGGGACAGTCAGTCTGTCTCCAAATGTCCATAACTGCATTTAAAGTGATTATCTGGCCTTTAACAGATTGAACAAAAATTCTGCAACAACTTTTCCCATCCCATCCTCGTCGGATGTTTTCATTGATTTATTTTCCCGAATTTCCCTCCGGGGATTAATAAAGGTTCATCTTAAAAACTTTTGTGAATCAAAGATAAAAACTTGCATACAATATCGTTGTGACTGGACGTTTTTCATTTACTATTAACTGATTCATTGAGACGTGTCCTTCCTCACCTGTGCAGTTGAGCGACTGGGCCAGTTCGGTGGCCATGACCTGGATGATGAGACCAATCCGGAGCCTGAACATCTCACTGAACAGGCTGGGCTGAGTCCTGATGCTCATCGCCAGGTACACCATGATCTCCTGAGGGAGGGGTGGAGGGAGATTAAAGAGGAGGACGGCAGGACAAACCAGCAGGTGATGGAGGAGGACGTGACTCACCTGAGTGAGGATGGCCACGCTGATGTTGTTGTCGCTGGCCTCGTCGATGAGGGCAGCCAGCTGGTCCGGAGGGATGGGGGCCGTGATGGTCTTCTCTCTGGGCTCTGGAGGCAGACCCACCGTCAGGTGCTTCTGATGGGCCAACAAATCAGAGCAGGCCTACGGACACATCACAACCAATCAGAAAAGAGCCGACAGATGACGTTAAAGGATAGAAATCCTTTATGATAACAGGTTTTAAGTAGGGCTGTACCAAAGGTCTTTTCTCTGGTACATTCAAAGCTTCTCTGGAGGTTTTCCAATGATTCTTTGAGTGTCTGCCATCATGTTTTATGACGTCATCACCCCAAAAAGAAACCCTCAAACTAAATCCTTAACTTTAATAAAGTGATTAATCGTCAATGAATATAGCTACATGACTCTCCTTTGTGTGCGGCACGCAGGAAAGCAGATGATTGCTTTTGAAAGGCTAAACACCAACAAATATGGACTGAAGCAGAATATTTCACTGGATAAAACACACTGAAAGTTCATGTTACAGCCTGTAGATAAAGTTATCCTCATACCTTCAGTCTGTTTTGAATTTGACCACAAAACAGCATTTTAAAATAGAGCTCGTTGGTCGATGATTAGTCAACAATTAATCTTTTATAGAAAAGGAAAAGACAAAAGGAAAGGCAGAATGGGGAAGCTGTACACATAACTAGTAATTAATCATTTATTTAGAGCTCTAAAGCTCAATGTTTTGACATGCTAAAATGTCACTAACAGTGTGAGATCACTACTAAATACGACTGGGCTTTCCACCATTTTCACGTGTTCAAACACACAGTGAGCTGGCAGAGTGAAAAACCCTTCAGTGAGCGTCACCCTGTTTTATTAATAACTGTCGTACCGAGTCGAGCTCCTCCACCTTCTTCTTCAGTATGCCGGAGATCATCCTGATCAGGCCCCAGTGCTTCAGTTCACCTGCCTTCTCGTAGAGGTCCGACAGCAGAGACCTCACCGTGGAGCCTTTACCGTGCAGGTGAGTGTCCCAGTCCATCCCCCTGCCGTCAAACACACACATTACGGACCGAACCTGTAGTCTACGTCAGGTATGAATCCTCCAGATGATCATACGGTAAACAGAGTTAACAATAATTTCTCCAACACATTAACACAACTAACAGGCTCAGTGTTGATGCTAGTGAAGTTACCGCCACAATATTTATGACAGGAGCAGATTTTTGAAGAACCTGGGAGGGTTTCTGGACAATATCTATCATTAATTAGTGTTGTTATTGATTTACAATAATAAATATATACATACATTTACATAAAGCAGCATATTTGTCCACTAACATGTTGATAAGAGGATTAAATACTGGACTAATTTCTCTTTAAGGATCATTTAGTACTGATAAAAAAATGTGACTAATTTGAGATGAATCACTTTGTGGTCCTGTGGTCACCTGGAGCTCAGAACCAGAGTCAGTAAAATACACTGTTGTTGTTAAGCAAGTTTTTTACGGGAAAAAATGAGAGATTTAAGGTGGAAATTTACAAGAAAAACCTTACGAATGTAAGAGAAAAACACATAATATAATCTCTGAGACTAAATGGGTAAATTTATGAAAAGAAACAAACACTTTCTCTTCTTAAAAACACATCGACATGTCCTGAAACAACTCTCAGCTAAAACATTAAATTACTAGAAAAACAAGGACTACTGGTGAAACCAGTCTGAGGCTGTTTCCTTGCTGCACATATGTGAACAATGTTCACTGCCAGTAAACAGTAGCTGTCTCAGGAGAGTCCCAGTGAATCTGAGCATCTCACTTGTCTTTGAAGAGGATGTAGAGGATGTCAGCCTGGTCCTGGAGACTCTGAGTGTCTTTTAGCAGCTGGACCAAAGCCACGTAGTTGATGCCTCCGCTGGCGTCTCTGGGGATGCCGCTCTCCGGCGAGGCCGTCGCCTCCGACTGGAGGACGGACACGAGAGGAGAGATAACGCTGCAGCTGGATGATCGGCGGAGGATGAAACAACCTACAACTCGACATTGAAGGACATGAGAACACACCTGAGCTTCTGGTGGTGCAGAGGAGTCTGGGAAGTTCAGGTTGAGCGACGGCTGAGGAGAGCGGAACAGCTTGTTGGGCAGGTACATGTTGACATCTGGACCAAACAGAGCAGAGCAGTCTGGATTAGCATTTTGGCGTTTGCGGCGTCTCATTTAGCCGATATGACGGATCCGCTCACTGTGCACGTCGAGTCCCTGAGCCTTGCTCATCAGAGAAACCATCTCCTTGGTTTTGGTGGCCACAGCCTTGAACCTCCCCAGACCCCCCACCTGCCGTTTGGGCTTCTTGGGGGCGGCGTGAGCCAACAGGTGGTCCAGGTACTGGGCCAGGTCATCAGCCTCTGTGGACCAGGCCAAAAAGGACAGGATGAGACAGAAAATAGGAAAAAGATGGGTCAAAAATAAAAAAATGGAAGAGAGGAGGAAGGAGGTAAAGAAGGAAACAATGAGCAGATTCAGCTCACCTTCAGTTAGTGTTCACGCTTAAAAAGTCAGAGAAAACTAGCATTTAAACTGAAATATCTACATCATTAAACGAATTAAAAGTTATTAGAAATGTCTTTATCACCTCCACCACGCAGGTTATGATCCTGGTTCATCAGCAGGATTACAGAAAAAACGCTTCTTGTTTTAAAACATGCTGATTTTAAACAGGTGTGTTCACCCCAAAACAAAGCACATTTTCCCATGCATACTCCGCGGTATCTAGCCATACACACTGGAGTGTTCAGCTACAGCATGTCAAAATCTTGATGAAGTGTTGTAAAGAAATGCTGCTGTTGCTGATGTCAAAACCAACATTACTGCATGGCTACATACACACAGATTTTGGGTGAACTGACCCTTTAAACTGTGTGGATTACAACAAGGCTTCATCATTCACAATAAAACCAGCGTGATCATCTGAAGGGTTCATCTGCAAAAACCAACAGCTTTGTATTTAGATTTCCTAAAATCTTTTTAATTATTATTGTTCACTCAAGAGAATATCAATCAAGCTCATGTTGATTTATTCATTTTAACAACAGATTTTATCTGTTTTTGCAACGCTGCAGATGCTCTCACATCCATCCAGCAGCTGTCAGATGAGCCATTTTAAAACATGCATGTACGTTGAACAACGCCAGACATGCACTGAACGCAACAGGGCCGCACGATTACAATCATTATTATTATCGATTATCTTAGTATTGAGATCAACATTCAGTTTTCATTTCACATTTCACACATGCAGAACTGTGAACGTTTCTCTTGTCCAATCCAGTAAAAAACTTTACATTTAATTTGAGATCGTTTTTTGTTTTTAACCCTTGTGCCCTCCTCAAATTTACCACCCTCTGGACACCTTCATGGCAAAAATGTACTCAGCTGTAAAATCATCATACATCAATATTTTTTTCTTTTTTTTTTTTATCATAAATCACTTAAACAACTACCAAACATTCAATAAGTTTCAGGATTTTAACCATTGAAATGCCAGTTATTTGATGTATATATATATATATATATATACGTATATATATATATACATATATATATATACATACATATATATATACGTATATATATACATACATATATATATATACGTATATATATATATATACATATATATATACATACATATATATATATACGTATATATATATATATATATATATATATATACGTATATATATATATATATATATATATATATAACGTATATATATATACATACGTATATATATATACATATATATATACATACATATATATATACGTATATATATATATATATATATATATATACGTATATATATATATATACGTATATATATATACATATATATATACATACATATATATATACGTATATATATATATATATATCTCATTGACCTCCATTAAAACAACATGTTTTAATCTCACTGCCATGACAGTATAAAACCATGCATTTTGTAATGTCAGTATTTTATTTGAGGAAAAGTAGAGATATTTGATATTTTTTACTGTATTCCACCATATTTAACGGTTTTCCTTGTAGGCCGATGCAGGAAAGTTTTATTATGGAGCCGAGTGTAAAGGTACAAAAACGCTGGAGGAGGGCATAAGGGTTAAATGCAACACGAGCAAAGCAGCGTTTCTCAACCTTCTCCAACCGCGACGCTGCAGCTACAACAGTTTTATTGCTATGTTCATGTCCATTAGGTTGAGAAACATTGAACGGCCAGCAGCCCAGAGAGGATGGGGGACACGATCGGTGATGAAGGAGGAGGTGACTGGTGAGTATCTGCCACAGGTTTCATGTTGTCTTTCTGCTGAAGTATGTCACAGGTAATAAATATTAAATATTTATTCATTTTTGGCTGTAAGTAAAGGGTTAGCTGAATGAGACATATAGTTAGAGGAGACGTGAGCGGAAACGTTCATTTGGAGTGTAAATTTGTGGGTGAATTATGGTATTAGCAGCTCAGTACTTACAGGAGAGTACCTCTACGTACTGCTGCAGGTTATGACTGGATGTGTTTTAGGATCACACACCACCAGGAAAGGTCAAACCAACGATGGAAAACAAACACCACCTGAATTTTACTCTTTTCCATCGCTGGTGTCACCGTTCCTCCCATCCATCCATCCATCCATCTCTTTTTTTTTTTTTCTTACCATCATCATAACGTAACTCATGCACGAATCCATCGCCGTCACCCTCATCATCATCATCATCATACTCTTCGTCGTGGCGGCTCATGCTAGCAGAACCCTTACCGTCCAGGAAGCTCAGGTGAGCGAAACAGGAAGTGGTCAAGAACTCCGACAGCTTCCCCGTCTGGATCCTGGAGAGGAGGAAATCAGTCTGTAAGAGTACGGCGTCTCACCCTCCGGTGGCTGTCGTGCTGCTCTCTGACGTGTCTTCATGCTGTACATCTTTCAGCATGACAACCAGCCGTAACTCTTATATCTAACAGACGCCGGCTGCACGTTTGCATGTTTCTACGTGTTGATTTCTGGACGTTGTTTCAGAACAACGTGGACAAAGAAGAAAGATGTCAGTGATGCTACAGAAACACAGAGACAGGATTTGAACTACACGACAGTCCGGGCTGAAGACGAGATCTTACCGGAGAAATACATAAATACCTAACTGGGGGAGGGAGTAATATTCAGATATTAAAGTCATAAATTTACAAGAAAAAAACTTGAATATTCTCTCACATTAAAGTTGTAAATTTACAAAAAAAATCTGTATTTTCTCAGATTTAAGTTGTAAATTTATGAGAAGAAACTCACAAATTTATGAAACAAAAACTTGGATATTTTCTCAGATCACAGTCTATAAATTTACAAGAAAATAAACTCACAAATGTAGGAGAAAAACACTTTCTTATTCTCTGAGATTCAAGATTTAAATTTACCACAAAAAAACTTGAATATTATCTCACATTAAAGTTGTAAATTTACAAGAAAAAACTCAAACGTATGAGAACAATACTTGGACATACTCTGAGATTAAAGTTTATGAGAAAAACTTGGATATTTTCCAGATTACAGGGTTAGATTTACAAGAAAAGTGTGTAGTTTTCTTCTGAAAAGGCTGATTTGGCAGCGATGTGTTCAGAGTCTGGAGGCTGATGATAACAGTGTTAGTCTTCCTTTATGGTTCTGATTAGATCATCTGCTGCGGGTATAAATAACACACAGTAAATGGTGA